>BLSH010454095.1:454902-466323 GCA_018402905.1 Glandirana rugosa
CATGCCCACAAGGTGGAACTCCACCTTGCACATGCTGGAGAGACTGTGCGAGCAGCAGCAGGAAATAGTGGAGTTTCAGCTGCAGCACGCACGGGTCAGTCGCTCTGCGGATCAGCAACACTTCACCACCGAGTGGGCCTCCATGCGAGACCTGTGTACCGTATTGCGGTGTTTTGAGTACTCCACCAACATGGCCAGTGCCGATGACGCTGTTCTCAGCGTTACTATCCCACTTCTATGTCTCCTTGAAAAAACACTTCGGGCCATGATGGAAGAGGATGTGGCACAGGAGGATGAGGAGGAGGAAGAGGGGTCATTTCCACGGTTATCAGGCCAGTCATTCGCAAGTGGCTCGGAGGGTGGGTTCCTGCACCAGCATAGGCCAGGTCCAAAATATTCAAGCCAGGGCACAGTTCTGGAGGACGAGGAAGATGAGGAGGAGGAGGAATCGCAGCAGGGTGGCACCCAACGCAGCTCGTGGGCATCACTGGAGCGTGAGAGGAGGAAGAGGCCACCAACGTAGCTGTGCCACCGCCAGCACCTCAGAAGGCAGGGTTAGCATGGCCGAAATGTGGCAAAGCTTTGTCAGCAGCCCGCCACAACAAACAGCACCACCAGCCGATAGACAACGTCTTAGCAGGAGGCAGCATTTCAGCAACATGGTGGAAGAGTATGTGTGCATACGCCTACATGTACTGACTGATGGGTCTGCCCCATTCGTCTTCTGGGTCTCCAAATTGGCCACATGGCCTGAGCTTGCCATTTATGCCTTGGAGGTGCTGGCCTGCCCTGCAGCCAGTGTATTGTCTGAACGTGTGTTTAGCACGGCAGGAGGCGTTATCACAGACAAGCGCAGCCGTTTGTCCACACCCAACGTGGACAAGCTAACCTTTATTAAAATGAACCAGGCATGGATCCCACAAGACTTGTCTGTACCTTGTGCAGAATAAACATTTAGACCGGACTCACACAGCCATTCGTATACTTGTTTTTTTTAATAGGCCTCAATATTTTGGGGGCTACCCCAATTATAAACAAACCAAAAAAAAAATACAGTGTTGGCTACCTTCTCCTCCTCCTCGACCACCGCCACTTCCACCTACACTGCCATGGTCACGGCCTAGTCAACCTCTAGGCTCCTACTCCACATCCACCCCCCCTTCCCATTTTTTAAATTTGATTTTAATTTATTTTCCCTATCCCCATTTTTTTGTAGGGAACTTGCCCTACTCTTACCCCCATTTTACTTCCTTTTGCAGCCCTCTAGCACTTGCCAGGACTTTGTTACAGCCATTTTTGTGCCTAAAAGTTCGAGTCCCTATTGACTTCAATGGGGTTCGGGGTCCGGGATAAAGTTCGGGCAACGTTCGGTGCCGAACTCGGACTTTTTTCCAAAGTTAGTTCGGACCCTCCGAACCCGAACGTCCAGGTGTTCGCTCAGCTCTATTCAGGAGTTGAAATGGAAAATGGGCCTGATCTTTTCAAGAACAGTAGCACTGTGACAGTGGAGACTTCGGATGAGTCCATTGTTATTAACTACTAATCAGACAGTGAAAGTGTGGAGTCTGTGGATTCCAAACATAGTAATGTTATGCAGCAATATGAGTCTCCTTCGTCATATGCTCATAGACGGGCCCATGCAGGGAGACCAGGGAGACCAGCTCTCAAGTGCTTTGTCTGTAAAAAGTGGGGTCACATTGCGAGATATTGTTTGGTATCTAATACTAAAAATATGCATAGAAAATCTCAGTAACCTAAAACTACACCAAGGTGTTATGAAGTTTACAAACCCGTGTCCCCTTTAAAACCCAAATGCTGAGACCACAAACTGAAAATCGTCAGTTAAGGCAGGAAATGCATCAGTATATAGATCAGCTGAATAGACTCAAACTAGAGGCAGTCGCATGTTCATTAACCAGTTGCCGACCGCCCGCCGTCATCTGATGGTGGCAACTTGGTTCGAGATTGCAGATTGTGAGCACACGCACGCTGCCGGAGGCGCGCTCACTGTGGAGCGGGTGGGGTGGACTTGATGTCCGCCGGTTACCCGCGATCGCTCACCCGCAATGAAAGTGTAAACACACAGATCCCGTTCTAACAGGGGAGAAGGAGTGTGCTCGTACACTCCCTGTATATGGGAGCAGCGATCACTCTCCTCGCCTCCAGCCCCCACACAGTAACACCTCCCAGTGACATTTACACAGTAATCAGTGCATTTTCATAGCACTGATCGCTGTATAAATGCCAATGGTCCCAAAAAAGTGTCAAAAGTGTCCGACATGTCCGCTGTAATGTCGCAGTGCCGCTAAAAATCGCAGCTCGCCACCATTACTGGTAAAAAATTTAAAAAAATGAAAAACCCCATAAATTAATTCTCATCGTTTGTAAACGTGGCAACTATTGCGCAAACCAATCAATATACGCCGATTGCGATTTTTTTTTTTTTTTACCAAAAATATGAGGAAGTATATATATCAGCCAAAACTGATGAATACATTTTTTTTTGGATTTTTTTTTTTGGGATTTGTATTTTAGCAAAAGGTAAGAAATATTGTTTGTTTTTTTTCAAATTTGTCACACTTTTTTTGTTTATAGTGCAAAAATAAATACCGGAGAGGTGATCAAATACTACCAAAAGAAAGCTCTATTTGTGGGAAAAAAAGGACGCCAATTTAGTTTGGGTACAACGTTGCATGACCGCACAATTGTCAGTTAAAGCGACGCAGTGCCGAATCACAAAAAGTGCTCTGGTCCTAAAGTGGGAAATCCTTCCAGGGCTGAAGTGGTTAAAGTATAGCACTGGGGGGAAACAAATCTTTGTTAGCAGCCCTTAGTGAGTTGCATTGATGATAAGAATTTTCTGGTTAATGTGTCTTTGCTATGAATAAGGTTTAGATGTGTGTCTTTATTTTGGCCTTAATTTTTGAAAATATAATGGAGGACCTTGAGGTATTTTTAGTATTTTCAAGGATAAGCCTCTGGATTTATATATATTTTTTTTTCTCTTATTTTTCTCTCTCTCTTCTTCTTTTTTTTTGTTATTAGTTTATTCATTTATTTTTATTAGTTTTTGTTTTGTTCAGGTGGAAAGATTCCGAGTTGTTAGGTCTAGTCCACCTGAAAGGGGGGTCATTGACTAAGCCCTAAATTAGCAACTGAATACAGCTTGTTTAAGACAGGAATTGGTAGAAAGCCATATTAACCGCTAGAGTTATTGTAGGTTTTTATTTTTTTATTTTTATTCAGGTGGAAAAAAAAATTCAAAATGTTTAGGTTTTGTCCACCTGAAAGGGGGGTTAGAGCATAGGTTTTAACCACTTCACCCAAATTGCCGTATATAAACGGCAGTTGGGAGAAGTGGATGTATCAGTGTATAACCTGCAGCTACAGGTTATACCCCAGTATCGTTTTTTTAGAGCGGGCAGGCGGCTATCCGGTGATAATGGCCGATCCAGCTCTGGAGCTGCTCGGCCGTTATCCCAGGCAGCGGGAGCGGACATCCCCCCCCCCCCTGCCGCCGCTCTTCCCCGGCCACCCGTCCCACCGGGAGACCAGAGCGTCCATCCAGCGCATCTACCAGCTGTGTGGAGTCCCGAAAGAAGCTGCAATTGGCTTTGATTGGGTCTCCTTCGTGAAATTATGGAAGCGACATCACAATGCCACTTCCTGTTTACTCGGCGGCCAATGGTGCTGATTGTAATAAAAAATACAGTGTTCAGAATTATCGTTTTTGGCGATCTGAATACTTTTAAGTGCAAAGGAGGGATTGTGGGTATTTTAGACCCCCGATCCCTCTATACAGAGTACCTGTCACCACATATTACTGTCAAAAGGGATGTTAACATTCCTTGTGACAGCAATAAAAGTAATCAGATTTTTATTTTAACCAGTTCCCGACCGGCTTGCGTACATTTACTGCTGCAGAGTGGCAGCGTAGCATGAATCGCCGCATATAAACAGCGATTCGGGCAGGCGCCCTGTCGCCGCCAGCACGCTCTCGTGCCTGCCGCATGCTCTGTGTGGCCGTAGGTCGGGCGGACTTGATGTCTGCCGGCGACCCACAATCACCTAATACAGAAGAAGAGCGGGGAACCGCAGATGTAAACACGGCGGTTCTCCGTTCTGTCAGGCGGCATGACAGTGATCTACTGATCCCTGTCATCAGGACCAGCTAGATCTGTCATGCCCCTGCCAGCCCAGCCCCACACAGTTAGAACATGCCTAGGGAACACGGTTAACCCCTTGATTGCCCCCTGCAGGTTAATCCCTTCCCTGCCAGTGACATTTATACAGTAATCAGTGGCTATTTTTTAGATCTGATCACTGTATAAATGTCAATAATCCCGAAAAAGTGTCAAAAGTGCCCGACGCATAATCACAGTCCCACTAAAAATTTCAGATCGCCGCCATCACCAGTAAAAAAATAAATAAAAACACCATAAATCAATTGACAAGGTTTGTAAACGCAATAACTTTTGCGCAAACCAATCAATAAATGCATATTGCGATTCTATTTACCAAAAATATGTATACATTTTGGCCTAAACTGATGAATAAAGTTTTTTTTTTATATTTTTTTTGGATATGTATTATAGCAAAAAATATTGTTTTTTTTTTTCAAAATTGTCGCTCTTTTCTTGTTTATAACGCAAAAAATAAATAGCGCAGAGGTGATCAAATACCACCAAATGTGTGGGAAAAAAGGACATCGATTTTATTTGGGTACAACGTCACACGACCGCGCAATTATCAGTTAAAGCGACGCAGTGCCGAATCGCAAAAAGTGCTCTGGTCAGGAAGGGGGTAAATCCTTCCGGGGCTGAAGTGGTTAAAGGAACATTGCTAAAAAAAAATAATAAATACATTCGCATGTGAAAACGCTGTTCAAATCACACATGTGAGGTATCGCCACGATCGTTAGAGCAAGAGCAATCATTTTAGCAGTAGACCTCCTATGTAACTCAAAACTGGTATCCTGTACAAATTTTTAAACATCGCCGATGGAGATTTTTAAGTGCCAAATTTTGTCGCCATTCCACGAGCAGGTGCAATTTTGAAACATGACATGTTGGGCATCAATTTACTCTGCGTAACATCATCTTTCACAATATAGAAAAAAATTGGGCTAACTTTACTGTGTTATCATTTAACTCAAAAAAGTGAAATTTTTTGCTTATAAGACCGCTGCACAAATACAATGTAACAAAAAGTATTGCAACGACCACCATTTTATTCTCTATAATTGTTGGAAAACAGAATTTGTTTTTTTCTCTTATCATGGGGATCCATTTTTAGAGTGGGTTCAGCCTAGAAAAATCGTAGTTGTTTTGATGGAGGAGGATGGTGGATGGATGGAGGATGGTGGAGAAGGATCTGGGGGTTTTGGTAGATCATAAGCTTAATAATGGCATGCAATGCCAAGCTGCGGTTTCCAAAGCAAGCAAAATCCTTTCTTGTATTAAGAGAGGTATGGACTCCACAGATAGAGACATTATTTTGACCCTGTACAAATCATTAGTAAGACCTCATCTGGAATATGCAGTTCAGTTTTGGGCACCAGTTCCAAAAAGGATATCGGGGAACTGGAGAAAGTGCAGAGAAGGGCAACTAAACTAATAAGAGGCATGGAGGAGCTCAGCTATGAGGAAAGATTAGAGGATCTGAATTTATTCTCTCTTGAGAAGAGGAGATTAAGGGGGGATATGATCAACATGTACAAGTATATAAGTGGTCCATATGGTGAACTTGGTGTTGAGTTATGTACTTTAAGGTCATCACATAGGACAAGGGGGCACTCTTTAAGTCTAGAGGAAAAAAGATTTCATCTACAAATACAGAAAGGTTTCTTCACAGTAAGAGCTGTGAAAATGTGGAATAGACTCCCTTCAGAGGTGGTTTTGGCCAGCACGGTAGACTGTTTTAAAAAAGGCCTGGATTCTTTCCTTAATGTAAATAATATAACTGGGTACTAACATTTTTAGCTAAAGTGTATGTATGTGTGTGTATATATATATATATATAAATGTTTTTTTTTTGGTTGAACTGGATGGACTTGTGTCTTTTTTCAACCTGACTAACTATGTAACTATGATAATTTGTTCAGTAGAAGCCAGGAAAACTAAGTTCCTGGGTTCCAAGGGAGGTCCTATAAGAAAAAGTGCAAGTGAATAGATATTGTGTATAAGAATTTGATTCTGCTCCTGTTTTTCATTTCCAGATTCCTGGTGGAGCGAGAGATTGGAGAGGCCTCTGGAACATGAATGAAAGTTGTTCATATGGTTGGCAGTTTTGGCACACCTGCCAGCCTATGTGCGCACGCCTATATGGGACACCAAAGCTGCACATAGTGGAGATACGTCTAGGCGATGTCTCATCTGAGCAATTGGGACCCTGCACAGGTGATGCCAGTGTCGACTCACAAAAGCATGCTCTGTTAGAGAAAAGGGAACCACTCTAAATAGTTCTAAGCTCTTCCCATATGCTGGCTACCAGGGTACAGTATGCCTTCACCACATGGCACTTCAACATCTCACAGTAGTTGATAAAAATCTATTACCCTATATGTGCTTAATATACACTGAATCAAGTGCAGTCATTGTACCATTGGCTTACTCCCAGAGATGTGCGGACACACAATGAGGTTCATTCAGGGTGCTTATTTCTGAGGAGCAACCGAAAGAGGAGGGATGTATTCAGCACTATATAAGGGGGAATAGGAGCAGGGATGGGTGTTATTAATGAAGTGGATCTCAGTATCCTGAGGAACAAACTCTCAGCCATAGCCTCAGACAGTAAGCAGGGTTTTGTTACTCAGAAAGCAATTAATGACATTCTTAAATAACATTCAACAAAGTAATATAAATACCCAGGTTAAAGTGGCTCAAGATTTTATCAACCATTTTAAGAGGTTGGTAGAGAGTTTGGTGGTACAAGGCAAGAATATGCCATGAGCACTGGCGTGCACGCAGGGGCAGTCGGAATTATCAACCAACATCAAGCTGATTGTGTAGTCTCGGTATGAGGGACAGTGGCATTATGAGTTAGCTTCACAGCTCAGTAAGATTTTGCCAAAACACATTGTTTGTACTCGGAGTCAAGTGAAGCTGATGATGAAAATGTACCTGTGGTGTGCCCTGGTCACGAGCTCAGTATGCCTAAAGTGGGCATACCCAAGTGTAATAAAAAGAAACAATAATAAAAAAGGGGGGAAGGGAGGGTGGGGAAACACCAGAAATGAGGTTGTGTCACCTGTAGGAGGAGGTTGGCTTATATGTGGCCAGACTCCTGCTACAAACTCAGGCTGACCTTCGGTCAGCCTTTCTATTTGTACACGGAGTCAAGTGAAGCCGATGATGAAAATGTACCTGTGTAGACAGTGACCTGTGGTGTGCCCTGGTCATGAGCTCAGTATGCCTAAAGTGGGCAAAAAGACGCTGTTAGGATGCAAGCAAAGAAGTTTATTGTAGCAAATAAATATTCAATCCACCAATCAAGCGAAGGCTCTGGACATTTCTACATGAGGCTCAGGAATATATTTCATATAACAGGACTTCCACCTACCCAATTTTCTGATGATATCTACGGGCACTCCCTGGCATGATGCAGCTGACGCTGCCCCAATCTTGAAGGAATGGCCCGTGTAATGTCTTGTATTCACGCCTAACCTACCGAGCAAGATGCGGACATGTTTTACAAACTGAGCCGCTGTGAGGTGCGTACTGTGAAAGGGTAACAAGGGGCCCTCCCTGGGTTCCCCATGTTGCTGAGCCATGAGAGCATCCAAAACCTTGACCGGACACAAAGAGGTGCCTGTCTTGAAATATCTGACCACAGTACAGGCTCCTACCTGCTGCATCTTACACACCTCCAAATGCAGCTGAAAATGATCCTGGTATTTCATAAGCTGTTTGATGGTCAGAGAACGGGACCGCCTGAATATGAAAACTCGCTCGGCCTCAAGAACCCACAGAAAGCCAAGTAAATGGCTGCTTTGAGAACTAGACTGGGCTTGGACCCAAATGGATCCCTATCAAGCATGTCTGACATGCCTCGGAACAATTGTCCTGTAATGGGAAGCCTGCTGGCAGGCACAGGTGGACTGCTTTTCTGAATCCCTTTTAAAATCGCCCTGATGGGATGCGCAGAGAACAAAGATGGCTTATCCGGATAGTGTAAGGACACGAAATGTTGAACCCCAGCTAGATACGTTTTGATGGTAGCATGGGATAGGTTTAACTGTAAATGGCAAAAAGTGACAAAGGCCAGAAGGTACTGAACGCTGTACCAATCTGACTTCGAATGCCTAGACAAAAAGGACCGAAAAACCTCCGAGGCTGTGTTGTAAGCCGTCCTGGTGTTGGCCGAAAGGGAACCCTCAATCAGTCTCCTGGCACCGGCCTTTAATGTGACTAGTCCATCCTCAGCAGGGAGTATGCCGGGCATGGGGTGACACGACCCTCTGCCTCTGGAACCTGCTGGAAGAACAACGCATAATTATATCGGGATAAAACATCTGCTACTATGTTTTCTATGCCTTGTATGAAGATGCAGTTGATATGAAACTTCCATTGCAGAGAGAGCCAAATCAGTCTACGAAGGAAGGACATTACTACACCAGGGAGCTGGAACTTCCTTTGTTGATGATTTCAACCACTCCCTGATTGAGCACTCCCTGGTCCCCACCGGACACGCCTGGCTGGGAAGCACCTGTTCGGCTGTTATTGCCCGCACCCCGGAAGACACCCACCGGCCAAACCCAACTGTGCGTCCCACACTGCCCCTCAAGATGTCGCACTAGGGCCCCAGAGGCTCCCAGGAGGACTCGCCCCAACGACCCGGGTGCTGCTGCTAGCGCTGCTGTAGCTGCCAGTAACCACCACTGCCCTGTGTACCACGTGTAGGAAAGGCTCTTCCGGCCTGATCCGTGCCAAGAGAAACAGGACCGCCCATCCAGCCCGTGAATCTAAGGCCAGGATATGCACTAGAGGCCAAACAGTGGCCGGCTACCGCAAAATGGCGGCCACGATATACACGCGGCCGGTTACAGGAAAATGGCTGCTGTGCACAATATGTGGCCGGCTATAGGAAAATGATAGCTGACTAACATACCGATCACCCGCAGCCATCCAGGGGAAGGCAGCCAGTGCTACAGCCCAGGGGGGCACTACCTGCCGCGCCCAGCAGGGGGGGGGGAGGGGGAAAAAGCGTACTCGCCACTCTGGACGGGCATAGCGGGTAGCCACCCGATGCAGACCTGCCACCCCACTGGTTTGGGGGGAGCTGCTGGCCACGCATCACCCGTGACTTGGACCCTGGTCTTAGGTGTGCTGGCGGGACATTTAGCCCGCCGGCCACCCCGCACGGGACGAGGCCCGACCCCACGTGCAGCTAAGGGTCGGCTCGCATCCGTCGGCCGCGCTGGGGAGACTCCTTGGATCTAGGATATCCAGCCTGTTACCCAGCTGGCTACTTGATTGCATTCTTCATGAGAAATCTTGAGAAAAAAAAATAAAGAACAGGGAACTGCAGATCCCAGCTGGGAGCCAGGTCCTACTCCTTGCACTAGGCAGGAAAAACTGAGTTGCTGAGCAGGGCAGGAGGGGTTATGCCAAGTGAGGACTGCCCCCTGGGAGGGGCTGTCTGCTTTGAGCTGAACTACATTCTGCCTAGTCCACTCCTAGTGAAAGGTGCATAAACCCCACATGTCAAGAGGCTGCGTCCATCAATGAACGATTGAGAAATACCTTTTTATAGCCATCTTCAGGCCGGTCATGTGACTCGCGGCCGCTCTACACCTCCGATACAGGGCTACTGGGGGAGAGGCGGAGCTCTCCCTCTGACATAAGCTGGGGAGGTCGTGCGGCCACACAGCCTCTTCCACAGTAGCCCTGTATCCAAGGTGTAGAGCGGCCACGAGTCACATGACCGGCCTGATGATAGCTCTAAAAAGGTATTTAGATGCCTCCTTGTAATATAAGACTTATACAGTGTGGTATGCCTATCTATAATAGAGGGGCTGCCAGTGACCATTTGTAATATTTTATTTCTACGAATAGTGTGGAGGGGGGGGGGGGGGGGGCCAGAGACACAGACACGGAGCTAACAGGTAAGGTGGAGGGGGCAGAGGAGAGGAGAGCTGCGGATGACGGAGGCACGTACGCTGATTGATTATCATGGTCACCACAGAGAGGGGGGACACAGGAAGTGGCAGGGTCAGCCAGGCTTTTTTTTTTTTAGTTTACAGAGGAGCAGATTAGACAGCACAAGCACTGTACTGTTTAATCTGCTTTAAGGGAACAGGATTTTTTTTTTTTTTTAGGTCAACAAGCACTAAGTTTTGACAAGAAAATCTGGAAGCTGATTGGTTTCTATGCAGAACTGCATCAGATTTTGCACTCTCCAGTTTTAGAAAATCAACCCCTGCGTGTCTAATCCATGTGCAGTGCAGACCACAGCGCAGAACGAATTAAGGTCACTTACCGTGAGGGGAAAAAAGTATTTGATCCCCTGCTGATTTTGTACATTTTCCCGCTGACAAAGAAATGATCATTCTATAATTTTAATGGTAGGTTTATTTTAACAGTGAGAGACAGAACAACAAAAATATGCAACAAAAAAAAAAAAAAAACACATTTCAAAATGTTATAAATGGATTTGCATTTTAACCACTTGCCGACCGTGTAACGTGGATACACGTCGGCAAGTGGCACTCATTGTTGTGGGAGGACGTTATATAACGTCCTCCCACAACCGCGCTCCCCCTGGGGCGCGCACCTGGGAGCATCCGTGACCGCCGGGTCTATGAGACCCGGCGCATCACGGATCACGGTAAATGGCCGCTTGGAGCGGCCGTTTACCATGTGATCGCTCCGTCAAATGACGGAGCATCACATGTAAACAAACCGGCGGAAGTGCCGGCTTGTCTCCCCCCTCTCCGCACCGATCGGTGCAGTGTGACAGGAGAGGGGGGAGAGAGGAGATGCAGCGGGCAGGATCTGAAGTGCCCACAGCACCGTTATGTGACAGGCAGGGACCCCCTCATCACCCATACACATACATGCCCACCCATCTGTCACCCATACATACATGCCCACCCATCTGTCACCCATACATCCCTGCTCACTCATCCGTGTCCACCCATCCGTCACCCATGCATCCGTGCTCACCCATCCGTCACCCATACATCCGTGCTCACCCATCCGTCACCCATGCATCCGTGCTCACCCATCCGTCACCCATGCATCTGTGCTCACCCATCCGTCACCCATGCGTCCGTGCTCACTCATCCGTCACCCATGCGTCCGTGCTCACTCATCCGTCACCCATGCATCCGTGCTCGCCCATCCGTCACCCATGCGTCCGTGCTCACCCATCCATGCTCACCCATCTGTCACCCATGCATCTGTGCTCACCCATCCGTCA
>BLSH010454095.1:517960-548937 GCA_018402905.1 Glandirana rugosa
GTCGAGCCAGGCGACCACCCGCCCCGGCCGTACTGGTCCCTTTCCGGCGCAGTGCACTGGCGGGGCCGGCCGGCGGTAAAACACGACGCCACTTCATAAATCTCGTCTCTCGCCGCGAAGTGGAGGAGGTCACACTCTACCGCTGAACACCATGGCTGACGAAGCGCCCATGACGGCGAAGAAGGCGGAGTACTCCGGAGAGGTGGCTGCGTTGGAGGACATGGTGCCGCCTGGACCGGGCTGTGTCCGTTGACTGAACGGGGACGAATAAACCTCCGGAATGCGGGAAGCGAAGACAGAGAGGCCGGGGGAGGGAGCTGTATGTGAGCGGCAGACTGTACGGGAAGGAGGAGGAGGAAGGGAACGGACTGCTTCTGACACTCGGTGCGCCTCTCACACTGGAGGAGGTGAAGCGCCGCTCTCTGCTCTAAATACTTCACCGCAGCACAAAATGGCGGCCGGCCGGGGCGGTCACGTGACGCGGCCTTTCCCTGGTCATGCCGGCCCCGCCCACCAGCGGACCGAGCTGTTCTGTCAGCAAGCTAGGGATGTAGAGAAGGGTGGTGGTGGTGGTGGTGGTATGTGAGAGGTTAATGAGGTCTGTGGGGTTTCGTTTTCCGGGTCAGGCCCGGTAGAGTGAGGTGCAAGGTGCGTCAGGCAGGTTCCTGAGGGGAGGGGGATGGGCGCTCAGCACTGGATCTGCTGACTTCTCTGGCAGCCTCCAGGTACAGAGGACACAGGGCAGGGGGCCAGTACAAGGAAAATACTATAAAATGATGAAATAAAAAGACAGTGCCTGGTGATGTGAGGGGTTTAGGCCCATTCAGAGCCTTCATACAGTACCCACATTACCACAACACTCACTAACCCATGTTATGTACATGGGCACCATTCAGAGTTCAAATATGTCCTTGCTATATATAGGTCTAGAGTCTAGACCATTTATGTACCTCATGAAGCCTGACTGGAAATCTCCTAGGCCGTTGCTAAGAGAGACCCAGCTATTACTGCACACCTCCACCCAGGGCCGGCCCTACCATGGGTCCCAGTGGGTCTATTGGACCCAGTCAGCGCTTTGAGAGGGGCAGCAAATTGAACCACTGACGCCTCTTGTTCTCTTCTATTTATCAAGCAAACTGACAACCAAGATTTCTTTTCCAGCAGTTTTGTGTGCCTGCCCCTATATTGCCCTAGCCTGTCCCTATATTGCCCTAGTCTGTCCATAGACTACCCTAGCCTATCTATAGACTACCCCAGCCTGTCTATATACTACCCTAGCCTGTCTATGTACCCTAGCCTGTCTATATACTTCCCTAGCCTGTCTATATGCTACCCTAGCCTGTCTATACCCTAGCCTGTCTATGTACCCTAGCCTGTCTGTTTACTGCCCTAGCCTGTCTATATACTACACTAACCTGTCTATATACCCTAGCCTGTCTATATACTACCCTAGCCTGTCTATATAATACCCCAGCCTGTCCATATACTACCCTAGCCTGTCTATATACTACCCTAGCCTGTCTATAGACTACCCTAGCCTGTCCATATACTACCCTAGCCTGTCTATCGACTACCCTAGCCTGTCTATAGACTACCCTAGCCTGTCTATATACTACCCTAGCCTGTCCATATACTACTCTAGCCTGTCTATATACTACCCTAGCCTGTCTATCGACTACCCTAGCCTGTCTATAGACTACCCTAGCCTGTCCATATACTACCCTAGCCTGTCTATCGACTACCCTAGCCTGTCTATAGACTACCCTAGCCTGTCTATATACTACCCTAGCCTGTCCATATACTACTCTAGCCTGTCTATATACTACCCTAGCCTGTCTATCGACTACCCTAGCCTGTCTATAGACTACCCTAGCCTGTCCATATACTACCCTAGCCTGTCTATCGACTACCCTAGCCTGTCTATAGACTACCCTAGCCTGTCTATATACTACCCTAGCCTGTCCATATGCTACTCTAGCCTGTCCATATACTACCCTAGCCTGTCTATCGACTACCCTAGCCTGTCTATAGACTACCCTAGCCTGTCCATATACTACTCTAGCCTGTCTATATACTACCCTAGCCTGTCTAGAGACTACCCTAGCCTGTCCATATAATACCCTAGCCCAGGGGTGGCGAACACGCGGCTCTCGAGCCGCATGCGGCTCCCGGCCATAATGAATGCGGCTCTTTGCCTCTTATTATATTTTGTATATACTGTGGCTCTTTGCCAAGTTTCATGTTTCTCTCAGGGCGATCTCAGGCAGCTTGCATTGACTTCTATGATAGAAGTCTCCTCGCAAGCCGCCTTGAGATCACCTCGAGCGCCGCATCGCGCCGCGCCGCTTCTGTGTGAGTGTTTGTCTGTTTTGGCAGGTCACTGCGTGGTGTGGCTCTCTGACTCTCACAGTTTAAAATTTTGGCTCTTTGTGTCTAACTTGTTCGCCACCCCTGCCCTAGCCTGTCTATCGACTACCCTGGCCTGTGTATAGACTACCCTAGCCTGTCTATAGACTGCCCTAGCCTGTCAATAGATTGCCCTAGCCTGTCCATATACTACCCTAGCCTGTCTATAGACTACCCTCGCCTGTCTATAGACTACCCTAGCCTGTCTATAGACTGCCCTAGCCTGTCCATATACTACCCTAGCTTCTCTATATACTACCCTAGCCTGTCTATATACTACCCTAGCCTGTCTATAGACTACCCTAGCCTGTACATATACTACCCTAGCCTGTCTATATACTACCCTAGCCTGCCCCTATACTACCCTAGCCTGCCCCAATACTACCCTAGCTTGTCTATACACTACCCTAGCCTGTCTATATACTACCCTAGCCTGTCCATATACTACCCTAGCCTGTCTATATACTACCCTAGCCTGCCCCTATACTACCCTAGCCTGCATCTATACTACCCTAGCCTGTCTATATACTACCCTAGCCTGTCTATATACCCTAGCCTGTCTATATACCCTAGCCTGTCTATATGCTACCCTAGCCTGTCTATTTACTACCCTAGCCTGTCTACATACCATAGCCTGTCTATTTACTACCCTAGCCTGTCTATATACCCTAGCCTATCTATATACTACACTAGCCTGTCTAGTGTGAAACAACAAAACACTGGAAATAAACCAATAAACTGCATGTAAACACACATAAAAAATTTCATTTAGGCCCCGTTCACATTTGGCAATGTGAGATCGTGGGCAGAATCATTGTGATCCTGCCCATGATTCCAAATTGCACTTCAATAGTGGCAAAACTCACCACGTGTTTGGGTGCCATTCATAATGGCACCTCAAACGCGGTGTGGTTTTGTTGTGACTGTCATGCAATAAATCATGTGCAATCTCAGCAAACCGCATCACGTGAAGCTTGTTGCCCAAAAGAAGCTCCTGCTCCTGTCCCAATTCTGCTCGCGATCCCAAATCCCCAGATGTCAACGGGGCCTTAGAGTGTGTCTACTACTCCCTTCCTGAAGAGCAGGGACCCTTATGTGACCTTCCCCCAGGATGAAAGTCTCCTCATAGGGGCAAGGCACACTTAGGCCCACCTAGCCATAAGGTTTAGCAGCTCCTCATGATCAACTGGAGCCAACCAGCAAGTACTAGGTGGGGGGCTCCCCTAAAGAGAGCCCCCCCCCAAGGCAGGGAAAAAAATAAACCTAAGGGCCACAAATCCTGTCCCTAGATTTCAGATTAGGCTCAAAGGCCCATACCCTACAATCCAAGTGAAAAGCACACATATAAGTGCAGTGCGACATGTATGTGAGGAAAAATAAATAAAAGAAGATTTAAAAAGGTGCCATTGCAGGAACAATGGCTAGACCTTGCAGCCTGGTATCAAAAAATGTTGGTGCGGCATTTTGAGGGTTAAACAGGCACTGCTAGCTGCATGTGTGAGGCATAACTCAAAGGCCCTCTGTGTCCCAATGCAGATTACTCTTCACCTCCTGTCCCATAGCCACAACAGGAAGTGAGGGAATCCCTGTTTGTCACCAGAACTAGTGTCCCTGTTGGAAGATTTCCCCTCTGTCCCTCTTCTGGTGACAACCCAAAATTTCGGAATTTTGTTCACTTTCATGCTCAGTGATAACGGTAAACAGGAAAAAATAGCGTGAATCTCCCTAATGGGGGTGCAGACAGCAATAAAAACCTGACAGGTGTTCTAGTCCCTCCCCACTCTATCCAAAACTAGGTATACTTTAAATATTATCTAAACCCAGGAACAAAAATGGATACTATTGCAGCTTTTTGATTTTTCATTGTGATGGCGGCATTATTTTTCTTTTTTCCACACTTTTTTTTCCTTTTATTTTAATGTGGTAGTCCTTAGCACACTTCCTGTCCTAGGGTGACAACTGTACTGAGTCCTGCCATTAGCACACTTCCTGTCCTAGGGTGACAACTATACCGAGTCCTGCCATTAGCACACTTCCTGTCCTAGGGTGAAAACTGTACTGAGTCCTGCCATTAACACACTTCCTGTCCCAGGCTGACAACTGGGAAACACTTTTTGAAAGATAAATAGTGCGCCGGCAATGGCGCCAAAACGGCCATTTAAACGGACAGCACCCTGCAGCCAGTGCTGTCCATTCTCCAGCGTTCCTGCACCTGTGACCCCAGCGTTTGTTCCTGAGAGACTTCCTGTTCCTGTAACCCCGGCTTCCTTTGGACTCTGTTGCTATCTGCCTGCCCTGACCCAGGCCTGTCTACGACTACTCTTCTGCCTGATCCCCTGTACCTTTGCTACCCGCACGTTGCCATCCCTGCTTGTACCCGACTATCTGTTTGCCTGATCCTTCTTTACTTCACCGCCAGCCAGTTACCGACCTGGTCTGCATCACTATCCTTCTGCCTGCACGAGTTCCAGTGGACCCTCATCTACCACCAGAGACTAAGTCCAGCCCTCGTGCCCCCCTGTGCTCCAGAGCTTCCTGTCTGCACTATAAGGGGTTCTCACACCAGGGCCGTAAGAGAGGTTGCCCCCGCATAAGTTAGACTCAACCACCAGGTACGTGACAGCAATGGACAGCCATGTCCGAGTCTGTGCCGGGGCCCTCTCCCATGGAGGAACTGTGTGCTCAGGAGGGATACACACGCTTGGAGAATCAAGTCCGGGACCTTGCTACCCCAGCATCAGCCAGTGCCGGCCAAACGCCCTCCCGCACTATAGTGACTCTACCCATGGAACCTAAGGTGCCCATGCCCAAGCGGTTTGCGGGGACCGCAGGAAGTTCTGGGCATTTCGCAACTCTTGCGAGTTGTCTTTTGCCCTTCAGCCCAACACTTTCTCCTTGGAAGCCACCAAAGTGGGCCTAGTTATTCCTCTCCTCCTGGATGAGCCTGAAGCCTGGGTTCACCCCCTGCTGGAGCAGAAAGCCCTGGAGACCACTAGTCTGGACCGGTTCTTCCATGCCATGGCCCAGTTATACGAGGATCCCTCCAGGCTGCCACCGCAGAAGCGGCACTTCATGCCCTCCAACAGGGCCATCGCACAGCAGAAGAATATGTGTAGGAATTCAGGCACTGGAGTACCGACACGGCCTCTGCTACCAATTCAGGCTGGGGCTCTCCGAGCCGCTCAAGGATGAGCTGGCGTGCGTTGGGGTTCCCCACACCCCAGATGCACTGGTCAATCTGGCAAGCCAGATCGACTGCCACCTGCGTGAACGTAGAGTGGAGAGAGCCACGGGATCCTTGCATCCTACTTGGATGTTGCCCCAAGGTGCCCAGTTACCCGGGACCTGGCCCGGCTGCAGCAACCTCCTCCTTCTCTCTGCAAGACCACCCTGAGCCAATGCAAATTGGGCTCCTCCGTCCCTCTCTCTCTCCTGAGGAACGACAAAGACGCATGACCCTCAATCTATGCCTTTACTGTGGGAGTTCAAGACATCTGGTGAGAAACTGCCCTGCTAAATCCAGTAAGTGTCCAACCCCAGCCTTGGGGGAAGTGTTATCTCTGCCAAATCCTAAGTCTCACCTTGTTCTCTCCCTCTCCCTACAGCTTCCCGGAGGGAGTATTCAAGTTCCAGCCATCAGGACTAGGGGGCTTGTAGTTGCTTCGTGGATATCTTCTTTGCCACCCAGCACCAGATACCTCTCCGACCCAAGGACCACCAGATGGTCATCCAATTGGCTGATGGGTCAATTATAAAGTCCGGTACAGTGACTCACGAGACTTTGCCCCTGCTTGCCCGGACGGCCAAAGGTCATATGGAATTCCTGCTATTAGACACCATTGCGTCCCCCCTATTTCCAGTTATCCTCGGTCTCCCATAGCTCCGAATCCACGGCCCACACATTGACTGGAACACCGGAGGAATTCAGTTCTTATCGTCCTATTGCCTAAGTCACTTCCTGCAGTCGCCCCAGGGGGCATCGCCAGCTGTTCTCTGCCTCAACCCTGACCCTGATCAGGAAACTCTTCTTGCTGTCACTGAAGTTTACCACAACTTCTTGGATGTCTTCAAGAAGAAGGGGGCAGATACCCTTACTCCATACAGGTCATACGACTGCCCGATTGACCTGCTACCTGGGGGGCCCCCAAGTCCCTTTCGGCAGAATATTTCCTCTCTCTAAAGTGGAACTGGCGGCTCTCAAAGCCTACCTTGAGGAAAATCTGCAAAAGGGTTTTATCCGGCCCTCTACGTCCCCTGCAGGAGCCGGAATCTTTTTTGTAGAAAAAAAAGGACCATACCTTCAGGCCTTGCATCGCCTACCGGGACCTCAACAAAATCACAGTCAAGAACCGGTACCCTTTGCCCCTAGTTCCGAAACGTTTTCAGAGATTCGGCTCTGCAGCTGTGTTCACCAAGTTGGACCTTCACGGGGCCTACAACTTGATCCGCATACGGGAGGGGGATGAACGGAAGACGGCCTTCCCGACTTGGACTTGGTCAGGCCCTTTGGGCTCTGCAATGCCCCGGCAACTTTCCAACATCTGGTGAATGATGTCTTCCGGGATTATCTTGATCTGTTCGTAGTGGTTTATCTGGACGACATCTTCTCCCCCTCCTTAGAGGAACATTGTAGACATGTTAAGTGTGTACTCAGCTGCCTTTGACAGCACGGGCTGTATGTAAAGGTGTAAAAATGCGCCTTCAAATGTTCAGACATCTCCTTCCTGGGGTTCCACATCTCCACTACGGGCACCACCATGGACCCCCAGAAGGTCTCAGCCATAATCGACTGGCTAACGCCAGCATACAAAAAAGTGGTGCAGCGCTTTGTAGGCTTCGCTAATTTCTACCGGAATTTAATCCGAGGATTCTCAGCCGTCATTGCCCCTATAACTCAGCTGACCAAGCAGAATTCCCATTTTGTCTGGACCACTGAGGCACAAGCAGCCTTTCAGACTTTGAAGAAGTTGTTCACCTCAGCTCCTGTTCTTAAACATCCCGACTCCACACTGCCATATATCCTGAAGTGGATGCTTCAGAGACCGCAGTCGGGGCGGTCCTATCCCAGAGACAGGGGCCCAAGGCCTCACTACACCCCATCACCTTCTTCTCTCGGAGACTTACTCCACCCGAGAGAAATAATGACGTTGGGGACAGAGAACTGTTGGCCATCAAGTCCACCCTGGAGGAATGGCGGTATCTTCTAGAAGGCGCAGTCCATCCTGTTTTGGTCTTTACGGACCACTGAAATTTCTAAGGACTGCCAAAAGAATCAAACCTCGCCAGGCTCGTTGGGCCTTGTTCTTTTCTCAGTTCCAGCTCCACATCACATACAGGCCCGGGTCCAAAAAAATCAAGCCGGATGCACTATCCAGGATGTTCCATGAAACTGGGGAGGCGTTCCCTCTAGATACCATCTTACCAGCCCACAGCTTCTTACTGGTTCAGGAAGATCTCCTAACACGGATCAGGCAAACTCTAGCTGGCTCTACTGTACCTGCTGACTCTGGACTTTCCGTAAAGGATGGGTTATGGTGGTCGGGTACCCAGATCTTTGTACCTGAGGAGCTCCGTCTAGTTGCCTTAGAACTCTGCCACGATCATAAATTAGCTGGACATTTTGGCAAACGCAAGACAGCGGAGTTGCTCTCCTGCACTTTTTGGTGGCCCCATATAAATGAGGACTGCAGAACCTACGTGGGTGCTTGCCCCACTTGTGCCCAAAATAAGTCGGAAAGGACCAAAGTTTGGTGTTTGCTAAACTCGCTACCCATTCCTGAGCGTCCCTGGTCCCAAATTTCTATGGACTTCATAGTTGAATGGCCCCCGTCCGCGGGGTTTAACACAGTCTTTGTGGTGGTTGACCGCCTCACTAAAATGGCACATTTCATTCAGATCAAGGGCACTCCCTCAGCGACGGAGACAGCAAAGGTCTTCATCAAAAAAATTGTTCGTCTGCTTGGCATGCCCAACAACATTGTATCCGATAGAGGGGTGCAGTTCACATCCCGGGTCTGGAGGTCCTTGTGTTCTACCTTGGGAATCGAACTAGCCTTTTCATCGGCCTATCACCCACAGTTGAATGGTCAAACAGAAAGAACCAACCAAACCCTTGAGCAATACCTCAGTTGTGACTCCTCATACTCCCAGGACGACTGGGTCTCCTTGCCACCGTTAGCTGAGTTCGCCTACAACAATTCAGTCCACTCTGCCACCAAGCAATCACCGTTCTGGACGAATCTCTGCTACCACCCTACATTCCTACCCAATCTGCTGCCTGAGAGTGCGGTTCCCGTCGCACAGAAAATTACCCAATTCCTGGAAAGGAACAATAAACTTCTGCAGGAAACACTCGCTCAGATCCAGGAGCGCAAAAAAAGGGACATTTGATAGGGGGAGACGAGGAGAACTGGACTTACAGCCTGGCAGCCGGGTCTGGTTGGCAACCAAAAACTTGAGGCTATCATGCCCTTATAAAAAATTAGGACCAAGGTACATCAGACCTCTCCCGGTTAAAAGAAAAATCAATAACGTGGCCTACGAGTTTGACCTTCCTCCCTCACTTCGGATTCATCCTGTATTTCACGTGAACCTCCTCAAACCGGTCATTAAGGATTCTTTTCCAGGGCAGAGAACTGCCCCACCAGAACCAGTCCTGGTGGACGGAGAGGAGGAGTTCGAGGTGGAAACCATCCTCCACTGCAGAAGGAGAGCGGGCATTATTCAGTTCCTAGTAAAGTGGAAAGGATATGGGCCTGAAGAAAGCTCTTGGGAGCCAGAAAACAATTTACACGCCCAAGACATTTTGGAGGAACAATCCAGCCAAGAGAGCCCGGTTGGGCATCTGGAGGCTGCCACTTGGGGGAGGGCAATGTAAGGTATTATCTATGGCCACTGGCAGTCTGTGCGCGGGTGCACGTAGTGTGTGCACGCGTCTGTGTGCGTGCGCGTGTGCGCGCACCTGTGCGCCGACAATGGCGCCAGAAACGGCCATTTAATCGGACAGCACCCTGCAGCCAGTGCTGTCCATTCTACAGCGTTCCTGCACCTGTGACCCCAGCATTTGTTCCTGAGAGATTTCCTGTTCCTGTGACCCCGGCTTCCTTTGGACTCTGTTGCTATCTGCCTGTCCTGACCCCGACTACTCTTCTGCCTGATCCCTTGTACCTTTGCTGCCCACACATTGCCTACCCTGCTTGTACCCGACTATCCATTTGCCTGATCCTTCTGTACTTCACTGCCAGCCAGTTACCGACCCGGCCTGCATCACTATCCTTCTGCCTGCACGAGTTCCAGTGGACCCTCATCTACCACCAGAGACTAAGTCCAGCCCTCGTGCCCCCCTGTGCTCCAGAGCTCCCTGTCTGCACTATCAGGGGTTCTCGAACCAGGGCCGTAAGAGAGGTTGCTCCCACATAAGTCAGACTCAACCACCAGGTACGTGACAGTACCACTGGAGCGTGAATCGCACCATGGGTTGTGTAGTGCACCACAAAGGTTGTGGACCTATGGCTGACTGCTGCTAAAGAGTTATGGCTGATATGGGGAGAAGACCCCCTGAAGTACGGACACTGAAACACAGGGAGCTAGTGCATCGGTTTCCCCAGAGCGTGAAATCTAAGAGCCAGTAGGTGTTTACCAGAGCCTCTAGTGGTGAGGATGGATTTGGCTGCAACTGGATCTAGGTCACGGTCCCCGGGGTCCCCTAGCTCTGGCTCAGCTGGCTACAGGTGGAAGAGAGGAAGCAGCAGAGCAGGAACTGCAAGAATAGTCAGAGGTATTAGCCAAGATCGGGGTATCAGCCAGACAGGGATAGTCAGACAAGCCAAAGTTCGGTACACAGAGATTCAGAGAAAAGATAGGAACTACCACACACAAAGCCAACAGACAAACGTTGATCAGCAATGCAGGCTTGCACTGCCAGGTGTTATATCCTGTTCCCATTTAAGTCCTGGGGTGGAGACCAGCTGAGGAGGGCCTACTACAGCAGACAGGTGAGGGAAGCCCGGCCTTTAACTGGAAACATGCAGCAAAGGTAGGCAACAGATAAGACATGAATGTTTGTTGTGGTTTCATGGCAGAATATTTACTGTGGTTTCATGACAGCGGGGCTGTCAGTGCTGTTTGGACTGGAGTGGACTGAAGCGACCACGTGGAGAGAGACTGTCACTGTGACTCAGGAGGGGACGTGTCGTGTTGGTGAGGTGTCATATGTGCTGCTGCACACTACTGTCAGTGTCACTGTGAGAGTCAATTTTATGTGTGTGAGACGCCCGTTTTAATTTATTGCCATCCTGAGTCTTGTCCCTGAGCTACTTACTATATCGAAAATAAAATAAGAAATATGTGTAGCGATACCCCCGCCCTCCAGAGGCCTGATGGTGACCTCCAGAGTCAGGGGCAGCGTACATTCCTCCTCAAGGTGCAGGTTACTAGGCATAGTGGATGTTACACAAGTTGGAAACATGGGCGCCAGTCACTTTTTTAAGGCAAAAAGAGATTTATTGTCTCTTAACAAGAACAGGGGGAGAGAGGGTTAGGGCCAGGACACCCTTAGGCAGATGCAAAAGCAATTGGCAGACTCTGCGGACAAAAATAGTAATAGGCAGGCAGCTATACAGGTAGAGGACCTTTAAGCTGGATGCAGCAGCTGTATTTTGTAGAACTGTTGTCTCCTATAGCAACTGCAAGTTCAAAATAGATCTGCACATGTAACTCACAGTATCCCATTCTCTCTCACATCTCACAGTCTCTTACTATAGATCTTCACTCCCGTTTCTATTTAGACTTTTGAGACCACAGCCTCCACTGGATCTGCTGGGTCCCTGGCTTGGCACTCTAACAGGCACTGATAACAGGAGTGGTTGTCCCTTGGTGGCAACTGCTTCTCTGCTTCTGGCGTCAACCTGGTTCCCCCTCCAGCTGAACCTCTGCAACTTGGTTGGGCTTCCAACCTGAAGCCCCAACCCTGCGCTGCTAATCACAATCCTGGATAGGCCTCAGGCCACCTAGCAACTAGGTGCTCCTGGATAGACCTCAGGAGCAATACAACACACGTCCACCCAGACAGCCATCCAGGTGGCACCGAACCCCGATCATCTGACTCCTCCCAAATATATAGGCCATGGGGCCAAAGAGATTTCTACCAATTGGCTGGGACAACCTATCCACTCCTAACCCAAATTCACTATGCCCTTGTCATTCTAATACCACAGGCGGCAATGCAACCTAGTGACAAAAGAGAGAGGCGCACCAAATTCAGGTTTAGGGCAAAAGTCAGTGGAAAACCCTAACAATTAGCCAGGCTAGTTATCACCTAGCAGAACTAAATTTGTGAGCAGCCCTGTTTAGGACCAGGGTGCTACATATGTTTTTTACCTTAATAACTACCTTCAATCCCATTGCTAATTGCATATTGTACTTGTTTGTAGCTTAAATACTGAAATGTGCATTTAAAACTTTAATTTTGTAACTTTTGGAAATGCCAGTAAAAACTTGGCTGTGCCAATAAATTTTGGGGGTCAAGTCAGTAAATTTAAATCTGGAAACACTGCTCCTGGGATGTGCGATATCAGTAGCCCAGGAGGCAGTGAGTGACTGGGACATCATTCTTGCTTAGAAAAGAATCCTGAAAGTGCCAGGAGGGGTTCCAAGAAAAAAACACATTTGGAAAAATAAATGTCCATTTGTGAGAGAGGAGGGGAGTAGGAGTGCAATAAGGGAAATTGGATTGGGAGTATGGTAAGGTCCACTTGAAAAGTTAATACCCTACTCCTGACCAATCAATAATGACAGTTGCTTCTCGATCCCCTGCTGCCGCCATTTCCTTTGCTGCTAGGGGTCCCTCATAGTTCTCTTCAGCCATTGGGCAGCCTCTGAGGACATAATCCCTAGGCATGCGCACAAAAATTACCTCCAGCACCTAGCCTGTTTATTTTACCCCTGACAGATTTATTTCACAATCTGTGTCCCATTGCGGAGGTTTCCCTTCACTTCCTGTCTCCTAGCCAAACAGGATGTGAGAGGAAATCCCTGCAAATTAAGAGAATTCCTTGCAGACTCCCAGGCCACCAGAACTAGTGGCTCAGTTGGAAGATTTCCCCTCTATTACCTTTCTGAGGAGAACCCAAAATGTGGTATTTTCTTTTACTTTCACTTTCAATGATAATGGTAAACAGGACAAATAGAGAGGTCGAATCTGGGGGGCACGGACAGCAATAAAAGCTGACAAGCATTCTAATCTCTCTCCATTCCATCCAAAACAAAAAAAGTTTAGCCTTTAGTTATTCTTTAACCCAATGCCCCTTTGATACACATGTGTTACAATGCTCCATGATGCATGCCTAATAGTTGTAAGCCACATTCAGCTGGACTTGTTCCGTAGTGTTGAAGACATTTCATATCTTCTCCAAGCCACGTCTTCAGCTCTAATGAGTGTCAGGTAGATACTCAGCATTTATATGCACACAGGTAGCATCAACATCCAGCCTTTCTCAACCAGGGTTCCTCCAGATGTTGCTAGGGGTTCCTTGAGCAGTGAGTAATTTCTGACTCTCAGAAAAGTAACCACTGACACAAGTGATTTTTTACCTGTGCAAGAGGATGGGAGAAATCTTCCAATGTACCTCCAATGTAAGGAGTGTAGTGCCCTCTTAGTTAAGCTGCTAGGCAAATTTAGTCTTTGACTCCTTCTATAACCAGAAGGGCAATAATTGCTTGGTCTGGCCTGTTCAGGGCTTCACAGGCTGGGAGTTTGATCACTTCCCCCTGCCTCTAGAAGATGTTTAGGGAGGGAGAACTCAAATGACCAGCTTGAATGTTGAGAAGAGCCTGGCCAATCTCTAGGAGGTGTGCCTAGTTAGTGGCTGGGATGCTGTTATAGTCTGGAGCCCTGAGGAGATTGTCTTTTTCCCTCCTAAAGGAATGGATCAGTGAGCTAAGAGGAGGGGGGCTGTTTGCCCTTGGCACCCTATGAACTGGATGCTGGGTTTCTTTTCAAGAGGCTGCACCTATGGACTGATCTCCAATCTGTGCTGCACCTTGGGGCTACTTCATGGTCCCCAGGCGTGAACCTGCCTAGCTGTATCTGTGCCAAGACTACTTCATGGCCCCCAGCCGTGAACCTATCTAGCTGTATCTGTGCCAACACTGCTATTTAGAGGGAGAAAAAGAGTTGTTCTCTGTAGAATTTTGCTCAAGGTGGTAGAGCTACAGGAGCATTATTCACAGTAATGTACTGTAAGCTGTAGCTAAAGGTGGTTATTAGAGGGTGTTCCATGAGACTGGAAAGTGATTTCCAGGCTTCCCCTATGTAAAAAAGTTTGAGAAAGACACTTAGTGCTGGTTCACACTGGGGCGACCTGTCAGGCGACTTAGCCGCCGGACAAGTTGAGCTCAATGCAGTGCAATGGAACCATTCTAATAGGAGCAACTCAAGTCGCTCCGACTTAGAAAAAGGTTCCTGCACTACTTCGGAGCGACCTCAGAGCGACTTGCATTGACTTCTATTATAGAAGTCGTTTGCAAGCCGCGCTGAGGTCACGCTGCGTGGGACGGCTTCAGAGGGACGACTTTGAAGCCTCCCCTGTGTGAACCGGGACTTACGCCAAAGGCAAATATTATTGTCCAAGAATTCTCATTAAATATAGTGAAGCACAGCACTTTGCAATAAAAATAATTAATTAATTAAAAAAAATATGAAAACTTTTTTTGGACACAAGAGTTATATAATATTTGTACACAGAATTATAGGTTGTTTGTATTGGGCAGCGCAGATTGTATAAGCATAGCATTAATTGTCCAAGAACAGCCTTCAGTTATGTAAAGCGAAGGATTAACACATATGAAGCTTTCCTGACATCAAGGGTGTGGCTATGTAACAAGAACAAGATGAATCCATAACTTAAGCCCCCCCCCCCCCCCCCATCCTGTTCTTGGACAATCAACATTTCCACATTATTGGATTAAGGTTTCGGCACTCCCGGTGTGGATATAAATGCTAGGGTATGTTCCAGACACTCATTAGAACTGAAGAACAGGCTTAAGAAAGCTATGAAACATCGTTAACATTACAGAACAAACCAGGTTGAATTGTGACTAACTACTGCTAGCTGTACCATGACCTTCACAGACACCATAATGCATGGTGACACACTATCACTATCAAGATAAATATACTTATTTTACCAACCTAGCTTCTGTCTGCAGTAACAAAGCAAGAGAGACACCAATGGGTCTTCCTGGGGATCCTGGGAAGGATGACATCATAGAAGCGGTGTCTCATAGAATTTGGTATCCTCTGTTTTCTTAGAATATCCCCAGATGACCCATTGATGTCACCCTCACCTAGGCACCATGGGCAAAAGGAAGTCTTTACATAGAGTCTGAAAGTTAAACATGTTGTTGCATTTTCATGGAAAGTCAGCATTATTGTAAGCAAACTTCTGACACATATGCACAAGGGATAATAGATGCAAACAGTCAGTAGGATCCTACACTCAGGTCTGTACTCACAATGTCCCTGGATATTTGGTTCCCTCCTTCTAATATCCTACAGACATTTCTTCTGTGAACTCTCCAGACCAGATCCTCAGTGGACTCCCTAGATCGGCTCCAGCGACTGTCAGAGCAGTAGGTCCTCCAGCTCTAGCCCAGCTGGGACCTCAATGAGCTCTTGTAGAAATTTCAGCTGCACTTCCCAGAAGGGCAGCGGTCCCTCAGACTTGGAACTTCTCCTCCTGGACAAGAACCAAACTACCTCAGGCCCCAGATTATTCAGCCACCTACCGGGCACACTCCCCTAGAGATTGGCTGAGGCCCCATTAATATTAAGACTGCTCATTTGACTTGCTCCACTCCTATGTTCTAGAACCTTCCAAGAAGTCAGGGAGAAACAATCAAGCCTGCAGCATGTGAGACACAGAACAGCCCAAAGCAATCACAAACTGCTCCACTGATTACAGCGGAGCCAAAAAAACTACATTTACCTAGTCTATTTAGCAGCCTATCTAGGAAAGTGCTACATCGGGTGATTATGCACTGTCTCTGTCTCATAATTATGCTCCTCTTTTGTCATTTTGTCACGTGGGCTTCTGAAGAAAATGGCACATGGCCATTTCAACACATATTATACAGGTATGGGCCACTGTTGTCACCACCAGGAATCCCGCCTTGAGAAATGCCATTCAGCCATCACTCTATAGCAGGAGTGCGGCAGCGTTCAAAGGCAACAAAAAATAAAAAATAATTCTTGTCTGTGATAGCAGTGTATAGTCTGGGCCAACCTACGCCAGAGACAGAATGGGAAGGCTGGACACCTTGTCTGGTTACTCTTGTTCCCCTCTTGTTGATGTAAGCCATAGCTATCTCCTTCCACTTCTCTCAGAGACATAAATATGAATTCTTGGCAGAGCCAAGCCGTTCCTGTATTTGTGCACATCGAGTCTTATACATTGCCTATTCAACTGCCCTCCTATGTCCATGGGCACATTTAGGTACAAACATTATCTGCTAGCCTAAAGTATTATCAGCAGTTTGTTCCATTGCTTGACGAATGCCTATAACATTTTTTGGAATTTGAAAAGTGCTCAGAAGATGCTGGAAATGCTGGCAAAAAGCTCCAGAAAGAAGAAAACAATGGTGGTGCCCTTTTTAAACACTTGAAAACCATTCACTAATTACTCCTATTATCTTTAATGGGGGCATTGGCACAAGCTCAAATAGATATGATCTGTTGCCACCTGCAGAATCCTGCAAACTTTATTTGTAATTGATAGAATAGGAGGCAGCTAGAAGTGTTGTTATTTTTTTTTTTATTGATATCTGTGTTTTTCTTGGAGATGAGGTTCCCTCTCTTTGTTTGTCATGATAACCCTTATCAACTAAACAGAATCATCGAAATCCAATAAAGGAAGGAAGTCCTCATAGGGGACACCTTTCCAGTGTCAACTGTCCAAGAGAATATTTCATTTTGAATGGTATCCTAGTGCACTAAAGAAGCTCCCCTGTTTTACTGACATCTCGACACAAGGCAAGGAAATACTGTGCTTTAATGAAAAAGGGTCAGGTGTAATTTTGGCTGCTCTGGGGTGCATTGGCGGCCCATTCAAAATAAACAGACTGCCAACTAGAATGACCTCACCACATCTTTGTTAACTTTAAGGATCAATTGGTTAACAATGGATGTAACTACAAAGGTCAGTAAGGACTTATTTTAAAATGTATTTACTGATTGTTAGGAATATGTAAATATCTAAATCTCCATAGCTTGGCCACAGTTCTTTTTTAAGGGGTCATGGCACTCCACTGTGACTGTCAATATCCCTATATTTTCAATAAGGGTATATTATCGTACCATTTATATATCTGACCTTTCTTGTCATTAGAAAGGCAATAAATATTTTAAGATTACAATATTATACTGGAAGAAACCAGTGACTCTGCCTTGCCTTAGAACTTGTTGTTTAGGGTGTAAATTTGTAAGGTAAACCGGTTATGGCACTTCAGTTTTAACAGCTATAAATACAGAAAATATAATAGGTTGTTTCAAACTTGTCAGACTTATAAAAGCAGGTTATTTGACAGAATCAACCTTTCTAATTTATTGTTTATAGCTTAAAGGAAAAATAATATTTCCATGATCAATACTGTATACATAAAATACACTTTGGTCTAATATACTAATACTGTGTGTGTGTGTTTGTGTGTATCACACAAGGACATCCTCCTATTCCATAAAAAGACAAGGAGAGTTGTTTTAATTTTTTTTTTTTTTTCTATTGATAATCATTTAGTACATTGGATGCCTAAAATACTGTATGTGTTTAGCCAAAACAATGTTTTCTTTTTAGCTGGGATAGGAAATGGTTAGAACCCCTGTTGGGTTATCATTTGCTGTCAGAGGAGATTCTCCTTCATTTCCTTTCCTGGATACAAAACAGGAGATGAGCCGGATTTATCCCAAAGTGTATTTCTTCTTTAACCACTTACCAACCGGAAGGTTTTCCAGCTTTAGGACCAGAGCACTTTTTGCGATTTGGAACTGCGTCGCTTTAATTGCGCGGTCGTGCGACGTTGTACCCAAACAAAATTTGCGTCCTTTTTTTCCCACAAATAGAGCTTTTTTTGGAGGTATTTGATCGCCTCTGCATCATTTTTGATCGCCGCTATAAACAAAAGAAGAGCGACTATTTTGCAAAAAAAAAAACAAATTCTTACTTTTTGCTAAAATTCAAATCCAAAAAAAAAAAAAATAAAAAAACATTTTTTTCACCGGTTTTGGCCGATTTATATTCTACCTCATATTTTTGATAAAAAAAATCACAATCTGCGTTTATTGATTGGTTTGCGCAAAAGTGGCCATGTTTACGGATGATGAGAATTAATTTCTGGGGTTTTTATTTTTTTATTTTTTTTTACTAGTAATGGTGGCGATCTGCGATTTTTAGCGGTACTGCGATATTGCGGCGGACATGTCGGACATTTTTGACACTTTTTTGGGACCAATGACATTTATTCAGCGATAAGAAATTTAAATGTCCACTGATTACTGTATAAATGTCATTGGCAGTGAAGGGTTTACCTGGGGGGGGGGAGCTAGGGGTTAACTGTGTTCCCTGGGTGTGTTCTTACTGTGGGGGAGTTGGGCTACCATGGGCATGAGAGATCTAACTGATCCCAGTGACAGGGATCAGTTGATCACCCATGCCCGCACTGTCAGAATGGGGAACTGCCATGTTTACTGTGCCTGTGGCTGCTCATCGCAGCTCGCCGGCGGACATCGGGACCCTAGGGTTCCTCCAGATGTTGCTAGAGGTTCCTTGAACAATGAGCAATTTTTGGCTCGCAGATAAGTTCCCACTAACACCATTGATCTTTTCAGCTATCTGTAAAGGGGGAATTCTTCCCAGTGACCACAAGTGTAAGGAGCATGCTTCCCACTGTAATGTATCATGAGTTGTAGATATAGACGTTTTTAGCAGGGGTTCCCTGAGACCGGAGAGTTATTTTAAAGGTTTTTCTATGTTGAAAAGGTCGGGAAAGGCTGTTTTAGACTGGAACAGGTGTCCCATGGATAATTGACTTTAACCTCTAAAGCCCCTTCCCCACAGGCTGAATATTGGCCTAAATTATTATTATTATTGTTATACAGGATTTATATAGCGCCAACAGTTTTCGCAGTGCTTTATAACATGGGACAGACAGTACAGTTACAATACAAATAAATACAGGAGAGATCAGAGGGCCCGGCTCGTTAGAGGTAAATAAGCCGGTACATCAGATACCAGCCGACATTCGGCCCATGTGTATGGGTCCTTGTTTGACAGAACCCTATCTCACAGCCGGCTTCTGTCAAACTAGCTTGCTGGAAAACCAGCAGTGTGTTCTGGCGGGGGGTGGTCCACCTGTCAGAACACAATAGCTCAACTGGGAGATCGCTGTACTAAAATGTCATCGTTAGTACAGCGACCTCTTCCAGAGCTCTTCAGTTTATTTTTGTTCAGCTCGCTGAGCTGAACGAAAATAAAAACATACCGCGTGTACCAGGCTTTACTGGATTCATCCTCACTTCCCTCACGGGTTCTGTCTCAGTGACAGTGGTCACCCAGACAAATACAGGGGTGAATCTCCCCAGCAACAACTATTTGTCTGAGGGTCTTAATTTTCCCAAATTTATCCAAAACTATGCCCTTACATACACCATAAAACAATTTGGTCTCAAAATGTAAAGTGCCCATAAAAGCTGTACTTGTAAAGACGCAAGTAAATACTTACCCCTTCTGATAGCCGCGCTGCTAAACGCCTCTCAAAACCAGAGAAATAAAATCTGCCGAAACCGATACTTCTGAAAGTGTCAATCCCCTGGTCACCCCAGCACTCAGCCTTCCTCTGACCTTGATGTCACCACTGTGGAGGTCAACAAGAATTGTCAGTTCCTGCAGAAGGCTTCAGTTCGGTGGTGCAGGCAGCAGAAGAGGCATCGCCTATTTACATGTGCAGCTTTTATGGACATTTTTTTTTCATCTAGGTATTAAAAGAAGAACAAAGTTTCTGTTTCATACAGCAGAAAAATAAGAAAACAACAGATATAAACCAAGACAATGTGGCATACAGTATGAGGGCAGAAGAAAGCAATCTTCAGTTCACTAGTTATAAATTCAGTTGATGTGACCCTTCCATACAACCATGAAGTACAGTGGTACAGTAGACAGGAATGTTACATGAAAAAGAATTCAATGACAATGGAACTATGTATGAAATATAAACGCAATAGCTCATTCAAATTGCCATTAAGGATTAACTGTAGTCTGTGTGATCTTTAATGTACTCAACATACAAAGGAGTAAGACCGGCCATAGACGCTTCAAATCTTAGTAAGTTCAGCAGAACCAGGAGAGATTTGAACCATGTATGGGCAGGCTGAATGTACCAAGTTGATTGATCGATCAACTTGGGTACAACCAGCCTGCTTGATTTACTTGCGAATATCGCTCGCAGCTGGTATAGCCTCAACAATAATCACTCCCAAAGAACATAATGTCTCGGCAGGAGGGATTCCCCTGTCAGCTCTGTCTGTGCTGATGGGGGATTTCTGCAAATTTCTTTCCTGCAAAGATATTTGCACCGTCTATGGCCTGCCTTGAGTGCATGCTGTGGTAAGTGAAGTGTATATCAGCTATGTATCCTCATGACCAGGACCTCCGAATAGACTATTCATGACTATGGTGGCCATACACGCTTTGATAAATAATCAGTTTATTTTCTGATCAATCTCTTTTAATCAGAATAATCATTTTATAGTCAACAACCCATTTGATCGATATGCCACAAGCAGGCAAGTGGATTTCAATTGATAGTTAAGATGCGATTATAACTTACGGTATTGTAAGTCATTAATTGCATCTGTATTCCCACCATGTAATCTCATAATCTGATCAATCGAAATACAGTCATATTCATAAACAAAGCATCTCGGTATCTCGGTTCTGCCGATCGATGTGGAATAATCAATACATTTCCACCATGGACGATCCACTCAGTTTGATTGAGTTTGCTCAAAAATTAGTCTAAATCAATCAGAAGGGATGTTGTGACTATTCAATTAAAATAATTTTGATCAAATCTCAGATCGACTGGATAGAAAAAGAAGCACATTTGGCCACCAGGCAGGGGGTGCAATTGAAGGATCCCTCAGCTTTCCATGCTAGATATTCTTCAATTTTGAAAAGCTACCTTTATGGATGGTGTAGTTCAACTATTCTATTCAAAGGTGCGCAGTAGGGGGTTCAGGAGATAGCTAATGTTGAGTGATAGATTTCCTGGCCGTGTTCTGGATCTCTAGATAAGGGTCCTTGGACGGAAGCTTTAAAATCCCCTGGAAGTCCATCTTTGGCACTGGTGAACAGTGAAGTTGGAATGCTCTGTTAACAGTATCAGACACATCATGCCAGTGGTGGGTTATTTTGTTTAAGTCTCCTGCAGTGCTTCAAGTCACTGTTCTTCCATAAACGGATCCATATATTGATCTAATTTTTATCTGTGCCAGTGGCTAGTGTGCTAGTAAGTTTTAAGGGCAATTTTAGTTTCAAAACAGGGTCACTTTTAACTTTGTTACCTTTAGAGCATAGTGGGGTTTTGGACAAAGTGTAAATTAGTTTACAATAATATAGGTGTGGGAACATAGTTACGGGAAAAGGCAGTGCCTGGAGATGAGAGTTGGATGACTAGGGTAGAGAAGAGGATGGGTAGGCAGTTTGGAAGGATAGTTATTAAGAGTTGTAATTGTCAGGTACCAGTGGAGCCTGTAACTCTTCAAGAGAGCAAAAGTTAAATTTACTGCCTGCCAGAAAGGTATTTCTTTTTATACAGGATGAATTAATTCCTTTACTCTAATGACACAGCCACTGTTAAGAACAACTGTATTTCTAATAACACACCCTTTCTTTTTTCTTGTAAAGTAATCTTCATAGAAACCCTTCACCCCAGCTTATTACCTTAGTAGCACAGATGTGGCTTCTAGCAATGCTTATGCTCTCTCTTGCCAAAGACTCCTCAGTGTTTGCTGCACCTGTACAATGAGCCCTCATGGGGTTGTGCATGGCCATCTACCAAGTATCTCAGATTTGCCTGTGCAGTGAGCCATCATATAGTTATATAGGGCCATCGTCTAGCCCTCATAGAGTTGCACAGGGCCATCTGCTGATCATCTCCAGTCTCCCGTGCAGTGTGTCCATATACTGTTGTATAGGTTCATCTTCCAAACATCACCAATCTACCTGCACAGTGAGCCTCCTTAGAGTTGTATAGGGTGGTCTCCCAACCATCTCCAGTCTACCTGCACAGTGAGCCCCATTGAGTTGTATAGGGCCATCTCCAGGCCAACTCTGCAGTGAGCCATTATAGAGTTCTATAGGACAGTTTCCCCACCATCCCCAGTCTACCTGCACAGTGAACCCTCAAAGAGTTCTATAGGGCCTGTTCCAACCATCTGCACCCTCAGACCAAATCCAGAGCTATGTGGGCTCATTGTGCATAGGATAGGCATGGATTTATTATACCAGAGATAATGTACACATCAGAGGAGGTTAGTGTAGGCTATCTCAGGTCTTTTGAGCATCATAGATATAGATGTAGAAGGCCATCTTCCAAGAATCTCCAATCTACCCATGCAATGAACCCTCACAGAGTTGTATAGAGCCATCTCCATACCACCTGCAGTCTATCTGCACAGTAAGGCCTCATAATGTTATAAAGGGTGGACCAACCATCTCCACCTTCATGAGATGTCCCCATACAGGTCTATGAGGACTGTGCAAGTGTAAATTTTGACCAGAGAGGCTGTAAATATTGGAGGAGGCTGCAGCTGTGCTACTGAGGTAAGTAAGTAGTTGGGGTTGAGGGGGGTCCTAGTGTAGGTTATCTCAGGTCTTTTGAACATCTTCAATCTGCCTGTGCAATGAACCCTCATAGAATTTTAAAGAGTCTTCTCCCAACCATCTGCAGTCCATCTGCACAGTGAACACTCATAGAGTTGTTAAGAGCCATTTTCCAACCATCTCCACCCTAATGAGATGCCCATATACATGTCTATCAGGGCTCACTGTACAGGTGTGGATTGTGACCAGAGAGGCTGTAAACATCAGAGGTCACAGCTGTGCTACTGAGGCTGGGGTGGGGGGCTTCAGTGTAGGGTACCCTAGGAGGGCTAAGGAGGGTGGGTTACAGTAGCTTTTATTAAAGGTACAGTTGTCCTTTAAACTGAACACTTTCACATGCTATATACTGTATACACCTGAAAAAATCTTTACCGTCTATAATTTCAGTGAAGGAAGAGAATAAAAGAACTGGAAGCAGGTCACGCAAGAGAAGGGGTTTAGATAGGTGAGAAGAAAATGCATACAAAAATAGAAAGCCAAGGCTAGATAAATTGGCTTATGAGATGATGGTGAGCAAATGACGTAATTGTCAAGAAAAAATGACGAAAGAGTATAAATATTAAGGAAGATGTTCTGTGCAGTCTTAATAAGGACTGACGGTAATAAAAAGGGAGTGATAGCAAGAGACAGGCCAACAGAAATGTTATAATGTAAATGCAAAAACGTGATGAAATTCAGGGAATAGGGGAAAAGCACAGTAATATGGATGGATCTGATGGAAGAGACAGGAGAATAGGAGGGGGTGGGGTGAGCAAACCAATGACTGGAGAGGGGGTTGTCTGCAGCCTGTATGATACACACAGTCACTGTTTTATCAATGGCTTTCCCTGCAGTATTAAGCAGTAAGGGATCCTCTAACAATTGTTGCAATGTGAGTAACCCAGTCTGGGCAGACTAGGAGGCTTCTATTGGACAGAAGAGCAGCAAGCATTTGTATAGGATCCCTAACTACAAAGGCACCTCGACCCCTGCTCAGGATGGGCTGGGCGGTGGTGAAAGGGTAAACTAAACATCATTATATTCTTTTACCAGCAGCACTGTACAATATTTCCTATAGAGGAAGCAAATGCACATGCGTTAATAAATACCCATTGATATATTAAAACATTTCAGCACCCTCCTATAAATACCGCTGTGCTCAGCATCATTATATTTATGCTGCTTGGTGGAACTGGAGGCTGTGCATGGGCTGCAGATCCCAGCCAGTCATGCTAACACTAAATGCAGCAATTTAATTTCTGAAATATTGTTTAATAATTTAGTATCTGATAAATATGTAACATGTTAAATGTTCTACAGGTCCTGGGTATTAATGCTTGTACATCTCAATAAAAAAAGCACAGGCAGACACTGGATTTAATGACAGATTACACTTCTATGAATAATGCTTGCAGGATTGGAGGAAGAGAATGACAGAACATTGTATGCTATGTGATGCAGTCACAGCGTAACCTCAGGGATGGGGAGAAATACCAAGAAGAAAGGCGTGGAGGTCTAGTACATACAATACAGACAGTATATTATTTAAAGAAAAGCATATGGGTGCTCCAGTAGCAACCACTGGATTCATTTTTCTGAACCAGGTAGGATAGCGTACACAATGACTGGTTGCTCTGCGTTGTTTTTAGTAAATTAGATGTAAACCCCCAAATGGATGACTGTTTAGTCTTTATTACATGTCACTTCCTTTCTATATACAGTATACGCTAGCAATGGCTACGTGGCCTTTCTCAGGGCAGGTTTTCTGATGGTGACAGCAGTGGGCCATACGGAAAAGGTTATTTGTAGTTTTCATCGGAATCCCATATACATTAATAGGGTAACAACGCAGTAGCAGAAATGCAAGACAGGATCAGAGCGTTTCCACCCCATACCAGGAAGGTAATATTTTAATATAAAGTGCAGTTTTGATTTGACTGCCGCCCTTAGAAACAAAATAGAGCACAACATGCAATGGACTTACTGGGACTTGTTTTACTATTCGGACGAATACTAACCAGAGCATTTTTTGCACTGGATTTGATTTATGGATCAGTCGCCCCCACCGTGGACCCCTGCCCCTTCCATTTGCCCACTTATTCTGCTTCTTCCTCTACCCCTCCCCTTTTTTCTCTCTCTTCTCTTTTCACATCTTCCCTCCCCCCTCAGACACCCTAGGACAGCGATGGTGAACCTTGGCACTCCAGATGTTTTGGAACTACATTTCCCATGATGCTCATGCACTCTGCAGTGTAGTTGAGCATCATGGGAAATGTAGTTCCAAAACATCTGGGGTGCCAAGGTTCGCCATCACTGCCCTAGGGTGTCACTCTTCCCATTAAAAATATTTCAAATTTTTTTCTGGTGTGCATTGATACCATGGGTATGATTGCTCGCGGGCCATGTGTACAGGTTCTGAATCTTGTACTCCACCTGATTTCTTTTCACAAGCCACTATTTTAACCTCTTGCCAACCAACCCACGTATATTTTCTGCGGTGCGGCGGTTCCTCTGTGCAGAATCACATACCTGTACGGGATTCTGCACTTCCAGGTCCGGGGCGCGCACGCGCGCCGCCAGCAACTTGCTCCCGCTGTGATTGGACACAGCAGGAGCCAATCAGCGGGTCCGCTGGACACGATGTGTGCCAGGACCCACAGATCGTTCGAGGCACAGGCAGAACGGAGATGTAAACAAGGCAAATCGCCGTTCTGTGACAAGGGAAGCCAGCAATCTTGTGTTTCTGCTAAGCAGAAACATGGATCTCTGCCTTCCCACAGTACAAGCATCCCTCACACAGTTAGCAAGCACTCTCTAGGCACACATTTAACCCTTTGATCAGCCTTGATGTTAACTCCAGTGGCGGCTCGTAATGCAGGGACGCATGGGCGTTGCCCCCCTATCCATGCGTCCGGCCCCCTAATCTACATGTGAGCGCCCGATGTATGGATTCCAATGGGGGTTTTTTTTAAGCACGTGATTACAGCCAGAGGCTCTAATAGGCTTCAAAAAAGGATGGGCCCTGATCCCACCTAGTTGTGTGCAATAGCAAATTAATCTCCTGATGCCAACATGGCAGCAGACATATGATATAGCTCCGCCCCTATATCAACCCACAGGACCTGTTTGGCTCTATAAAAGTCTGACTGAGAGATACCTCCCCCATTCTACTTTTTGTCCTCAAAGATCAACACCTACAGACCGTTAGGATAGGATAAGATCTTACCTGCCTACTACTTTAGAGTCCGTCTGGGTTCAGCCTCTCCCAGCATGCAGTCCCACATCTTAGGCTGCTAAATGCACCAACAAGGTGGGGAGTCCCTTCTGGTGGTCTTTTGGGACCAAGGTGTTCTCTAATGTGAGACGGTAATCCTCTTGTGGCATGACTCCTAGGGGGTCCGGACTAAGCAGCTCGGACTGCATGGTGTTAGTATCCCTTCTATGGAAATCCCTTTCAAGTCTGACTTTTCTTTTTCCATCTTTAAAAAGTATCATGTCTCCAGTAATGATTTGTTTTTATTTATTATTAGTATTTTAGGTATGGGCTTGAGGGGGGAGGTTTACGTTCATGCAGGGGCTCTCATTTTACCTATTTCCCTCCTTGTGGGTTCGTTGCAGCTCGCTTGTGGCTCTCCTTGCCTTTTCAGCTGGCTGCAGCGACCTGGAGTGGTCCCACTCTCCGGAGTGGTCTCCGGCGGCCATGTTTTTGGGGCCTAGAGACGCCGGCGCATGCGCCATGTGCTGCAAATCACCGTCGGCCATTTTGGATGAAGGAAAAGTCTTCCCTCCGATGACATGGACCTCCTGGATAGGATAAGGTGTGTGTGTGTGGGGGGGGGGGGGGGGGGCTTCCCTTCTGGTATTTAAATAAAGAGAAGAAAAGATTGTTTTGTATGTGCATATAAATGGGCATATATAGTTTTTTTTTGGTTTTTTAGTTTTGTTGTTTTTTTTGTTATTAGTTTTGTTTTCTTTAGTTCCTCCTGTTCTCTTTATTTCTTGCTTTTCCTTTCAGTTACCATGCAGTCCCCCTTGCACCTTTCGGTTCTCCTGCTAGCATGAACCTACCGCCACATAACCAAGACCACCGCAAGGGCCACCTTTGGGTAAGTAAGAAGATGCGGGAGAAAAGAGTGTGTTATGCTCTGACGAGCGTGCCTTCTTATCTATTTCAGCCCCAGTGCTCACACTCCCACCCTAGGAGGTCCAGAGGCCCTCTGGATCATCAGGGTTTTTCCAAGGCAGAAAGTAACTCCCCCAGTCCTGGCAGACCCCAGTACAAAAGGCGCAAATACATGCTTAAGAGAGTACACAGCTTCTTCTCCAAGGGCTCAGTGCCCAAAAGGCAAGTGTTAGTCATGTGGAGATGACCCCATGCCAGGAAAGCTAATTTGCAGCAACTGCTTCAGGCAGCTTGCCAGAGACCAGGAGTATGAGAGTCAGCAGATGTCAACCTTGCTCAGGAGAGTAGTCCAAGACTTCCTGGCAGAATTTTCCAGTCGTCTCGGACAAACCGGCACAGAAGCGGACGAACAGTGCGGGCCCTGCACCAGGGCCAAGCCAGACCGTTAAAACCTCTCTAACTAGAGAGGTACCAGGCACTTCAGGGGTGACGCCAGCCCAGTGGATTAGGCGGGCCGATTCCCCAGATCCAGTATTACAGCCAACCTTCCAGGCAGAGGGAAAAGTTTCAGCCTCCTCCTTGGCAGAGGATTCTGAAGGTTCAGGCTTTGAATTTGCAATGGCGCCACCATTCATTAAGGCAGTAAAAGCTGCACTGGAATGGGAGGACCTGGAACCTCCTTCAAAGAAGGAGAAAACTTATTACCCCCACCTGAAGAAACAGGTAGCTACCTTTCCTCTTATGACAGAAATAAGAGGCCTGCCTCAGGAGGAATGGAACAAGGGAGAAAGAAGGGTGTCATCAACCAATAGGTTGCAGAAGTTGTATCCACTTATGGTGGGAGAGGCAGTTATAGACATCATTCGGTGGTCTTTCAGAGCTATGCTTAGCTCAGTCACAGCCAAAAGAGGTTTGTGGCTTAAGCCTTGGGCGGCCAACCCATCCTCAAACAGGACTGCTGCAAGCTGCCTTTTGATGGGAAGACACTGTTTGGCCAAAATCTGGAGACTGCCATTTCCAGGCTTACAGGAGGAAAATCAGACCTTCTACCCCAAGATCAGAGGTCCAGGCGCCAGAGGGGCGCCAAACAGGTACCGGGATTTCGGAGGTTTTCGCCCATCCAAGGACTCCAGAAGGGGTTGGAGGGGTACACAATCAACCTCCCTTAGATCACAGTGAACTAAGGTCCCTGCAGCTCCCTCGGGTACCCAGAAGCCCTTTTGATGCCAGACCCTCCCAGGGGGAGATGGCCGGAGCCAGGCTGCTCAAATATACTCAGGTCTGGCAAGACCGCTGCCAAGATCGGTGGGTTCAGTCTACAGTGACGCAAGGCCACTATTGGCTGTTCAAACGACAGCCTCCAGAATACTCCTTCACCCCCACAAGACAACCCAGTCGTCCCGGAAGTTAGCTGCTCTGCAGGAGTACATCAACATCTTAGTACTTCAAGGGGCAATCATATCAGTACCAGCCTGTCAAAGGAAAGGTTTACAGGCTTTTACTCGCCACTCTTCCTGGTCCAGAAGAAAACCGGGGGGGGGGGCTGTCCTGATTCATCAGACATACCAGCAGTTCCTCAGGTTTGCCTTGGGGGACAAACATTACCAATTTGTCTGCCTTCCCTTTGGCCTATCCACTTCTCCTCAAACCTTCACCAAGATTCTGATTGCGGTCCTGGCCCCGCTGAGGGAGAAAGGGCTCAGAGTCCATCATTTCTTGGAAAACATCATCCTCCTGGCCCAGGACCAAGACCTTTTGCGGAGACAGAGGGAGCTCCTGTTGTCCACCTTATGGACATTCGGCTGGATAATGAACTTTCAAAAGAGCCAGCTGGAGCCGATACAGAATATGGTCTACTTAGGGGCCCAATTCAATACTCAGACGGTGACAGTTTCCTTACCTCTTCAGAAACTCCCCAAAATCAGGGAGAAATTCCAAGAGGCGTTGGCTGCACCAGTGATGTCAGCATCCCAGTGCATGAGTCTTCTTGGGACAATGGCTTCATGTATCCCCTGGGCTCATTGGAAGCTCAGAGTTTTCCAACAGGGCTTCTTGATGCAATGGAAGAAGGTTCGTCTAGCCCAGCCAATCAGGATCACCAGCCGGATGCACCAGAGTCTCTGGAGGTGGACACACCAAGAGACACTAGTACAGCATCTTCCATTAGCGTCACAGCCATGGATCACTGTTACCACAGACGCCAACGCAGCAGGATGGGACGCCACCTGGGAACAACACAAGATCCAGGGCAGATGAAATTTTACGACTCAGGGCCTAGTTTCCAACATTCTGGTACTTCGAGCAGCTTCTATGGTATTAGCCACCTTGTTGGCTTACATATAAATCGCCCGGTCCTGCTCTGTCTAGACAACACGGCAGCAGTGTCCTTCATACAGCGACAAGGCATGACGCACAGCCAATCCCTCCTGACAGAGGTGGAACCGATCATGACATTAGCACAACAATATCTTCCAGATTTGAGGGCCATATATCTTCCAGGCCATCAGAATTTGGAGGCAGATCGCCTATCCAGGAAATTCAAGGGTCCCAACGAATGGTCCCTCCTGCACCCCGAAGTATTCAAACAGATCGTCCATGAGTGGGGGTGTCCACAACTGGATCTTTTTGCCTCATCAACCAACTGCAAGGTGAACCGTTCCTCTCCCGCTACCCTCAGCCATTAGCGGAGGAGACGGATGCCTTGACCCATCCTTGGGTTGCGCAACTGGCCTATGCCTTCCCTCCAATTTCCTTTATCCTGAAATTCCTGAGGAGATTGTGGGCAGAGAATCTGATGTTCATCACAGTATTACCTTACTGGTCTCGCAGACCATGGTTCTCTCTGGCAATGGATCTCAGACAGCACTTTTGAACATCTACGGCTGGGGGGGGTGGCTGTGTGTGCATTGTTCGTTGCCCCCCCCAAAAAAAACACCAGCCTCCACTGGCTAACCCCTTTCCTGCCAATGTCAGTAGTACAGTGACAGTGCATATTTTTTAGCACTGATCACCGTATTAATGTCACTGGTCCTTAAAAAGTGTCAAAAGTGCCAGTTAGGTGTCTGAATTGTCTGGCGCAAGATTGCAGTCTCGCTATAAGTCTCTGATCACCACCATTACTAGTAAAAAACATAAGTACATATTGGCTTAAATTGATGAAGAAATTAGAATTTTACATTTTTTTTATTGGATATGTTTTATAGCAGAGAGTAAAAAATATTGTTTTTTTTCAAAATTGTTGGTCTTTTTTTGTGTATAGTGCAAAAAATGAAAACCGTAGAGTTGATCAAATACAACCAAAAGAAAGCTCTATTTTTTGGCAAAAAAGGACATAAGTTTTATTTCGGTACAACATTGCATGACTGCACAACTGTCAGTTAAAACAAAGCAGTGCCGTATCGCAGAAAATGGCCTTGTCATGAAGGGGGGGGGGTAAATCTTCCGGCGCTGAAGTGGTAGTCAACCCTGGATCTGTATTTTTACCTACAGGTAAGTGCATAATAAAGCTTGCATGTAGGTAAAATGAATATCTCCTAAACATGTACCGTTCAGGAGATACTCTTGCGAGCAGCAGCCGGTGGCGTCTCCGGCACATGCGCTCTGAAGGAATGGCATACTCGTGCCATTCCCTCAGAGCTGTGTGCCGTCATCGCGGCTTGGCCAATTGGACGCCCAGATTCTCTGAACCCCGAAGGAAGACCAGGTGAAGATGAAAGCCTCTGTAGTGGTGACAGCACGCTGCTGGAGGGCTTTGTTTTAAGGTAAGTTTTTTATAATGTACTAGTATGCAGTGCATACTAGCACATAATGATATTGCCTTGCAGGTGAATTTTTTTTTTACAGCGTTTACTATCGCTTTAAGTGGAAAGGCGGTGATTGCCTTTAATATGTTAAAGCTTATATGAGATTTTAGTGCTTGAGTTTACATATTCATTAGGGCCTCCTTCAGATTATATGTTGGATTTCTATTTGTTAACATAAGCATCCCATTCATTTAACCACTTAAGGACCGGAAGGATTTCCAGCTTTAGGACCGGAGCCCTTTTTGCGATTCGGCGCTGCGTCGCTTTAACTGACAATTGCGCGGTCGTGCGGCGTTGTACCCAAACGAAATTGGCGTCCTTTTTTTCCCACAAATAGAGCTTTCTTTTGGTGGTATTTGATCACCTCTGCGTCATTTCTGATCGCCGCTATAAACAAAAGAAGAGCGACAATTTTGCAAAAAAACCCAAATTTCTTACTTTTTGCTAAAATACAAATCCAAAAAAAAAATATAAAAAAACATTTTTTTTCACCGTTTTTGGCCGATTTATATTCTTCATCATATTTTCGATAAAAAAAATCGCAATCGGCGTTTATTGATTGGTTTGCGCAAAAGTGGCCGCGTTTACGGATGATGAGAATTCATTTTTGGGGTTTTTATTTTTTTTTATTTTTTACTAAAAATGGCGGTGATCTGCGATTTTTAGCGGTACTGCGATATTTCAGCGGACATGTCGGAACATTTTGACACTTTTTTGGGACCATTGGCATTT
>BLSH010454095.1:559308-573159 GCA_018402905.1 Glandirana rugosa
ACATGTGGTATCGCCATACTCAGGAGGAGTAGTAGAATGTGTTTTGGGGTGTAATTTGTGGTATGCATGTGCTGGGTGTGAGAAATAACCTGTTAACATATGACAATTTTGTAAAAAAAAAACCCCCAAAAAAACAACTTTATTTTGCAAAGAATTGTGGGAAAAAATTATAACTTAAAAAAATTCACCATGCCTCTTACTAAATACCTTGGAATGTCTACTTTCCAAAAAGGGGTAATTTGGGGGGTATTTGTACTTTCCTGGCTTGTTAGGGTCTCAAGAAATGAGATAGGTGGTCAGTACATCAGTTGTGATCAATATTCAGTGATTGGCACCATAGCTTGTAGACTCTATAACTTTCACAAAGACCAAATAATATACACTAATTTGTTTTTTTTTACCAAAGATATATAGCAGTATAAATTTTGGCCAACATTTATGAAGAAAAATTACTAATTTGCTAAATTTTATAGCAGAAACAAAGAAAAATTATTTTTTTTACAAAATTTTCGGTCTTTTTTTAATTATAGCGCAAAAAATAAAAAAACCCAATGGTGATTAAATACCACCAAAAGAAAGCTCTAGAAGTGTTGCATGACTGAGTAATTGTCATTCAAAATGTGAGAGCACTGAAAGCTGAAAATTGGTCTGGTTAGGAAGGGGGTTTAAGTGCCCAGTGGTCAAGTGGTTAAATGGGGATTCGCGGATAGCAGGGGAACCGCAGCTCTTACGGAGATTATTGAACATTGTCTGGCAGACTCTTATAGAGATGATGCAGTTGAGTTCTAGTTCCCATTGGAGCATGGGTTTAGATTTTTCTTCGGTTTGGGGGGTGTTACAGAGTTTGTATAAAACAGAAATCTGTTCTTTATCTCTAGAGGAGGAAATAAATATTTGTTCAAAGGGTGAAGGGCTACTGAGGTTATTAAATGCGTAGTGAGAGAGATAGAATTCTTTAATCAAGTTATAGTTCGAGAGTTCCGATTCAGGGAAGTTAAAAGTGTTACAAAGTTGCTCAAATGTGGTGAAAAGGTTGTTCTGTGTTAGAGATTTCAAGGTAGTCAGACCCGCCTGATTCCATAGAATATACTTATCGGGGTTGTTGAGAGCTGAAGGAAAGCGGGTGTCGCCTAAAAAGGAAGCTAGAATAGATGTGGGAGGGGATAATTGTAACTGATCTTTATATTTGATCCAAATCTGGAGAGAATGAGCAACAATTCTATTTAGCTTATAAATTTTTTTTGAGTTTGAAATATTGGACCAAGCTATGCTTTCTAACCCAAATGGGAGAATGGCGTTGCGTTCAAATGTTAACCATGGAGTTGTATTGATGGGGCTAGACCATTGTGCGAGTTGAAGGAATTGGGCAGACAAAAAGTAAAGCCAGAGGTTAGGTACACCCAGACCTCCCGTTGTTTGCGGCCTATGAAGCAATGCATTTTTACATCTGGGCCTACGCCCCATCCACGCAAATTTGTTAATAGATCTCTGGATCAATTCCAGTTTGTTTTTAGGAATTAAAATGGGAAGGGCTCTGAAATAATATAGAAGTTTCGGTAGTATGACCATTTTGATATCCAAATTCTTTAGTTACATTATTGTGATCTGTCCATTTTTTTAAATGTGATTGTTTATTCATAATTATATTTTCACCTAAAACATGGGAACTTTGCATAGCACCAGATTTAGAACTTATTAAAAATCCTGGAATAATTATTTTCTAGTTTTGTTCTTACTTTTAGAAAAAAAAAACTAAATAAAAAGGGTTGTTTGGTTTCAGTTTTGTTCTGGGATATGTTAGCAATCCACTTGCTTTTTTTTTTTTAGATAGTTGAACTGAAGTGACAGCAAACCAGAAGATCCAGGAATAGGCCTTTTGGGTCTACACAGAAAAAAGGATATACATAATGGAACGCATTAACATAACATAACAAACTGGGTGCCCTTTATGTGGTTTGTCAAAATATAATCTATATTATGTAGTGTTAGGCCTGCATTTCTGCCATTATTCAAGACATTCACAGAATGCTTTGCGTTGTAATTTTAGCAGTACAAAATTGTGTTTCTTGTTTTTCCTGTTTTTTTTTTTTTTTTAGTGAAGAATTCCTTTAACTATGTATGTTCCTAAAGTGGACCTTCACTCCTTTTAACTACTTTCCACAATAATACTCCTTTCCACCTCCCTCCTTTTTTTCCTCACAATGGCTGACCTTTTTTTTTTATCATTTACGTTTGTGTCAATACAAAAATGATGTACCTCTTACTTCCCACAGCCTCCTGGAATACTCATGTATCCCACTGTACATGCGTGTGGCGTCTCAACAGGGGGCTGGCTGGCTATAAGAAAAGGAAGAGACAGCCACCCCCCTGATAACATAAGACAGTGGTTCTCAATCACCAGGCTGTGTCCACAGCCTTACTCCTGCATGGCCATATTTTCTTATCTGTTCTGACATCTAGACTGTTAAAGCAGATGGGGATCATGGGTCTTGCACTTCCGCTGTCTCCTGAAGTGGAGATGGAGATGTAGTGGTCTTGCTGGCTAGCTGTGGCTGTCCTTGGGACCTGACACTCGCAGTAGACTGAGGCACTTCAGGCTCCAGCTTCCTTACTAGTACAGAGAGGATGGATGGTGCCTTGTGGCTTTGCCCTCGTTCCCAGTGGGAGTGCAGGATTATGCGGATCTCAGTGTCATGTAAGATTTTGGTGTATATGTTACTGATGTCTGTCAAGCCTGAGACCCTGCAGTGGAGCACCAGATGCAGGTAAGAGTCCCATCTGGAGCTGGAGGTGGAAGAGGACCTTGTTGATCAGCAAAGAGCTGCGTCCAAAACACACAGTAGTCCCCTGTGGCCACCAGGTTCAGCTGAACTGTAGTACATGTGGTAATTTGGCAGGGAAGTGCATAGGTGGGGCCTAGGCCCAGGTTGCCCTGTCATGTACCTGGTGGTGGAGTCTGACTATGCAGTGGGCAACCTCTCTTATGGCCCTGGTTCAGAAACCCCTGATAGAGTAGACAGGAGGTTCCACAGCACAGGGGGGCATGAGGGCTGGTAGGGATGCAGATGATGTTGTGAGGATCCTCCAGGAGCCAGTGCAAGACAGAAGATTGGTGACGCAGGCCGGGTCAGTAACAGGCGGGCAAGTGCGGTACAGAAGGAGCAGGCAAGCGGGTAGTCGGGTGCAGGCAGGTCATTAACAGGCGGGCAGCTGAAGTACAAGAGGATCAGACGGAAGAGTGGTCGTAGGCAACCTGAGGGTCAGTGCAGGCAGAGTTCAACAAGGTCAGGCAAGCCAGGTCACAAATACAGGAATTCTTTAGGAAACAAGTCACAGAATCATACTGGGAAACGCCATAGAACGAACAGCACTTGCTTCCTGGTGCTGTCTGCTTAAATGGGCGCTATTGGTGCCATTGCCGGCGCACACGCGCATAGAAGCTCACAAACACACACAGTCGCGCGCACACGCTACATGCACCCACGCATAGGTGTTTCCTAACATTGCTCCCCCAAGGGGCAGCCTCCGGATGCCCAAACGGGCTCTCTTGGCCGGGTGTCTTCTCCAGAAGGCCTTGATCAATTCTTCCACATGTAAATTCTCTTCTGCCTCCCAAGAGCTCTCTTCGGGCCCATAGTCCTTCCACTTGACCAGATACTGGATGCTGCCACCTCTCCTCCTGCAGTCCAGGATGGATTCTACCTCAAATTCCTCCATCCCGTCAACCAGCACTGGTGCAGGTGGGCCTGGATACATGGAAGATAGGATGAATGCTAAATGACTCAGGCAACTCCAGCACATATGCCACCTTGTTGATCTTCCTTTTGATAAGAAAGGGTCCCAAGAATTTTGGACCAAGCTTCTTGGACGGGCATGCCAGTCTTAGGTTGATGGTGATACAAGTATAAGGCGTGACACCTTAGGTATGTCAGTCCACAAAGTTCATATGATGATATGAGTATACTAGTCCATGCAAAATGTGGCTAGCTAGGGTGGCAAGGTTGGTAGCACTAGATCAAGCCTCTTGGGGGACTGGAGGCAGAGTCCCAAAATTACTAAAAATACAAAAAAGGCGCTCTAAGTGCAGACCAAAAAGTTTATTAATTTTATTTATTATTTATTTATTATTTTATTTATTATTTATTATCCATGCCTTGCCTGGATGCCCCTGTGTGTAGCCGGCAACTACACAGACAGGACTCTGGACCTTCCACCTTGCTGATTACTGAATCTCCTGATATGGATGTTTCCACTGAACTCTCCCCCCTTGCCTACAGACGATCTTCCACCCTGCTCCTGGCTGTTTTTATCATGTGAGTCACTTGTACTTTGGTTTTAATAAACTTTTTGGTTTGCAGTTAGAGAGCCTTTTTTCTTTTTTGTCTTAGGTTGACAGGGGATAGCCATACTTGACTGCCCAGTTCCAAGTTTAACTCGCCACATCTCTTTTTGTCAAAGGTCTCCTTGTTAGCAGCCTGTGTTCGTGCCATTGTCTCCTGCAGAAGTCTAGTATTGCAGGTGAAGAAATTCAATAGGTGAGCCATAACTGGCACCGAACTCTCCAGGCAGGCGTTGGACAAGAAGGCAGGGTGGAAGCCATAATTGGCAAAGAACAGGGACTGTAGAGTGCCAGAGTGTACAGAGTTATTATATGCAAACTCAGCCAGCGGTAGGAGCGTCACCCAGTCATCCAGGGTGAAGGAAGAAAAGCAACGCAGATACTGCTCCAGCGTTTGGTTGGTACGTTCCGTCTGGCCGTTTATCTGGGGGTGATAGGCAGATGACAGGGACAGTCCAATCTTCAAGGACCTGCACAGGGACCTCCAGAATTTGGACATAAATTGTACTCCGCGGTCGGATACCACATCTGCCGGTATCCCGTGGAGCCTAACAATCTCCTTGATGAATATCTTGGCAGTCTCTGCAGCAGAAGGTATGCCCTTCATGGGCAGAAAGTGGGCCATCTTGGAGAACCTGTCCACCACCACGAAGATGGTGGAGAAGCCTTCAGAAGGGGGTAATTCCACAATAAAATCCATAAAAATGTGGCTCCAAGGCCTGTCTAGAACAGGAAGTGGTTTAAGGAGGCCCCATGACCGAGTCTTACTCCCCTTGCACTGGCTGCAGGTAGTGCATGATTCTACGTAACGTTTACAGTCCCTTCCAACTCGGGGCCACCAGAACGTGCGCTGTAACAACTCGGATGTCTTGCGTACCCCGAAGTGCCCAGCGAGCCGGTGGTCGTGGCAGAGGTCCAGAACTGACGTCCGTAGGCTCTCTGGCACGAAGATCTTGTGGTTGTGCCAGAGCAACCCGTCTTTGAGCTGTAGTTCCAGAAAGGGGGTTTGACCCCAGGGAAGCTTGTCGGATCTGTGACAGCACAGCCTCATGCAACAGCAAACAACTTCTGGGAGGTAGTATGGTATCGGGGGATACCGGGGTTTCGGGTGCATTGAACATGTGAGAAAGGAAGTTTGGCTTGGTGTTCTTCGACCAGGGCCTATAAGTGATATGGAAGTTGAATTGGGCGAAGAACAACGCCCACCTGGCTTGGCATGGTTTCAGTCTTTTACCAATCCTCAGGTATTTAAGGTTCCTGTGATCTGTATAAATGAGAATTGGATGCGCTGCTCCTTCTAAGAGGTACTGCCATTCCTCTAGTGCCGATTTAATAGCCAGAAGTTCACGGTCTCCCACATCATAGTTTCTCTCGGCAGATGATAGCTTGCGAGAGAAGAATGCTACTGGGTGCAGCAGCGCCATGGTGCCTTGTCTTTGGAAGAGAACCGCCCCGACCGCTACCTCAGATGCATCAACTTCCAGAACATAGGGGAGAGCAGGATCTGGATGCTTAAGAATAGGTGCAGAAGTGAATAGCTCCTTGAGCTTTTCAAAGGCTGTTTGTGCCTCAGGAAAATCAGGATATCATCCAGGTAAGCGATGACAAAGAGGTCGAGGAAGTCCCATAAGATATAATTTATGAAGTCCTGGAATGTGGCCGCAGTGTTGCACAGACCGAACGGCATTACTAAGTACTCGTAATGACCGAAACGGGTATGGAAGGCCGTCTTCCATTCATCACGTTCTCTTTTTTAATTTTTTTATTTTAAAGGGAATTTTTTTGAACAATGTACATGTATAACACGTACAATTACAGTACAAGAGAAACAACACCAAAAGGAAAACAGCGGGAAAGAAGAAAAAGAGAGAAAGCATCTGCATCTACTTCTACAGCATAGCATCTGCAGGACCCTATCAACAACCCCGTTCCACGGCTCCCATTTTCATCATATCCAGTGATACTCATCGCCTTCTCTGATCCGTACCAGATTGTAAGCTCCACGGAGGCCCAATTTGGTAAAGATGGTGGCAGTCCCTAGGCGCTGGAACAATTCCGGTACTAGCGGGAGCGGATAATGGTTCTTCACCGTAATTTTATTGAGTTCCCGGTAGTCTATGCATGGGCGCAGGGTATGGTCTTTCTTTTCCACGAAAAAGATACCTGCCCCAGCTGGTGAAGTAGACGGACGGATGACCCCCTTGCTGAGGTTCTAATCGATATATGATTTGAGGGTGCTGAGTTCCAATTCTGTAAGCAGGTAAATCCTTCCGAAAGGAATTTCAGCACTGGGAAGAAGCTCGATGGGGCGATCATACGGTCCATGGGGAGGTAGAACCTCAGCCCCCTTCTAGCTAAAAACATCCAAGAAAGCATGATAGATGCTGGGGGACGGCCTGGCGGACATCAGGCTCCGGGTCAAGGTCCATGCATAGTAGGGAAGGATCCATTCCAGGAGTCCTGGGAAGACAGTGCTCGTGGCAGTACTGTGATTGGAACTGGATGTTCCCTGTAGTCCAGTCAATGGTGGGGTTATAGGCTTGGAGCCAAGGTAGACCAAGGATGACAGGGATGATCGGAGAGGCGATAGCATCGAGCATGAGGAGCTCTTGGTGAGCTGAGACAATCCAGTGACTTGTGTGACACAGAGGCCGCCTTTTATAGGACAGCAAACAGTCTCATTGGTTGCGCTGAATGCGCGGATTGCACCGTCCCGAATGAACGTTCGTGCACATGCGTAGATGTGATCGTCCTGGACGAGTGTTCGTACGCATGCGTGCGGGAGCACAGCGATCGTGCCTGCTTCTCTGATAGTGCCCCCCCCAAGGGGCAGCCTCCGGATGCCCAAGCTGGCCCTCTTTTCTGGGTGGTTATTGTAGAAAGCCCACACTAATCGTGGAGCGTGTACGTTACTAGAAGGTTTCCATGAATTATCTTCTGGGGGGTACCCCTTCCATTTAATGAAATATTGTATTCGTCTGCCCCTTCTCCTGCAATCCAGAATTGCTTCGATCTCAAATTCAGGTTCACCCTCCTCCAGAACTGGTGGCGGAGGCAGCTGTTCCCTTCCTGGAAATGGACTTGGAACTGCGGGTTTGAGAAGAGAGGCATGGAAAACTGGGTGAATCTTGTAAGAGCTGGGTAATGCCAGTTCAAAGGCTACGGGGTTAATCATCCTCTTGATCTCAAAAGGTCCGATGAATCTTGGTCCCAATTTTCTGGATGGGCAAGTAAGCCTGAGTGAGATTCATGGCAGATAACCACACCTTGTCTCCTATCTTGAACATAGGGTTCTCTCTTCTCCCCTTGTCATAGTATTTCTTGTACTCGTCCTGGGCCTGCTGCATGGCTTCCCGAAGCTTTTGGTAATTAGACTGGATAAATTTCAGCCGATCTTGAACTGCAGGAACTGTTGTTTCTGGTAACATGTTGGGTAAGAAGTTAGGATGATAGCCATAATTGGCCCAGAAAGGAGACTGACTTGTGGCGGTGTGTATGGAATTATTGTTGGCAAATTCCGCACACGGAAGCAGCGAGACCCATTCATCTAGAGAGTATGTACAGAAACAACGTAGATATTGTTATAACATTTGGTTCATCCTTTCTGTTTGCCCATTGCTTTGTGGATGGTAAGCGGAAGAAAGGCAAACCTCAATGGACAGGGATCTGCACAAGTCCTTCCAGAATCTAGAGGTGAACTGGGCTCCTCTGTCAGATACTATGTTATCGGGCAATCCGTGCAGTTCTGACCACCTCCTTGATGAACATATTGGCGGTCTCAGTAGCAGAGGGTGTTCCTTTCATCAGCAAAAAGTGTGCCATATTAGAGAGACGATCCACTACCACCAGGATGTCAGTGAATCCCTCTGAAGGGGGCAGATTGACAATGAAGTCCATAGAGTTCTTCTTCCACGGTTGTTCAGGGACCGGCAACGGCCTTAGCAAACCCCATGACTTGGCATTGGGCCCCTTATTCCATTGACAAACAGAGCATGAACTAACATAGTCTTTGCAATCCTGCCTCCAGCTGGGCCACCAGAAGGAACGTTGGATCAGTTCAGTGGTCTTTTGTGTGCTGAAGTGACCTGCGAGTTTGTGATCATAAAGGGTCTTTAGAACCTGCAACCTTACTTGTTGGGGAACGAAGATCTTATTCTGGTACCACAGCAACCCTTCTTGTCTCTTCAAGGTAACGGTCTCAGGTTCCGCCCACTGGCTGGATGCTTGTCTGATTGCAGTCTTAAGATCAGGCTGTATGAGCAAAAAATTTTGTGCATACAGGATGGTTTCAGGTTCGGTGATATCAGGAGTCTCTGGAAACATCCGGGACAAGGCGTCAGCCTTGCCATTCTTGGCGCCTGGACGATATGATAGGTGGAAATTGAACCTAGAGAAAAATAACGCCCATCGAGCCTGGCGGGGTCGGAGACATTTTGCAGTCCTGAGATACTCCAGGTTCTTGTGGTCTGTAAAAATCATGATGGGATGAGCAGCACCCTCCAATAAGTATCTCCACTCTTCTAAGGCAAATTTAATAGCCAATAATTCTCGGTCACCCACATCATAATTCCTCTCAGGAGGGATCATTTTCTGAGAGGCGAAAGCCACAGGGTGGAGAAGAGCTTTTGGTCCTTGACGCTGGGAAAGAATGGCTCCTGTTGCTACTTCTGATGCATCAACTTCCAAAACGTATAGTAGTGCAGGGTCTGGATGCTGAAGTACTGGTGCTGAGGTGAACTGACTCTTGAGTTTATCAAAAGCAATCTGGGTCTTCTGGGGTCCACTGAAACCGGCCTTGTTTACGTGTGAGCTGCGTGATGGGTGCAATGATCGCAGAAAATCCTTTTACATACCTACGGTAAGAGTTGGAAAAGCCAATGAAACGTTGGACCCCCTTTTTATCCAATGGTGCTGGCCAATCCAGAATAACTTTCACCTTCTGAGGATCCATTGCAATACCTATAGAGATGACAAAACCTAGAAACTGGATAGTGGCCTTTTCAAAGTCACATTTTTCTGCTTTGACATAGAGTCCATGTTTCCGGAGGGTTGCAAGCACTTTCTTTACATGTGTACGATGCAATTCCAAAGCGGCCGAGAAGATAAGAATATCGTCAAGATAGACAATAACAAAATTGTCCAGAAACTCTCTAAAAATGTCATTGACCAAATGTTGTAACGTGGCCGGGGTATTACATAACCCAAATGGCATGACTAGATATTCAAAGTGTCCAAAACGTGTTCTGAAAGCGGTCTTCTATTCGTCTCCTTCACGGATACAAATGAGATTGTATGCGCCCCGGAGATCAAGTTTGGTGAAGATCTGTGCTGTGCGGAATCGTTGGAAGAGTTCAGGGATGAGAGGAAGCGGGTAACGATTCTTGATGGTGATCTTCTTGAGATCTCTATAGTCAACACATGGTCTTAGGGTCCCGTCCTTCTTCCCTACAAAAAAGATTCCAGCAAGGGAGGAAGAAGGCCGGATGAACCCCTTTTCAAGGTTTTCGTCAATGTATTCCCGCAAGGCTTCCAACTCGACCTCGGACAGTGAGAATATCCGTCCGAAGGGAATCTCAGCCCCGGGCAAAAGTTCGATTGGACAATCGTATGGTCTGTGAGGGGGCAGATGATCAGCTCCTTTCTTATCAAATACATCCATAAATTCATGGTAAGCGGAGGGAACCTCTGGATGTAAACTGGATGGAGGCTGGAGCGATAGACAGGTAGCAGGTCCGCTGGTGGCCGGAATGAAGCAATGCTGTGAACAGTAGTCAGTAGTCAGAAGAAAAGTTCTTTCTTAATCCAGTTTATTTGCGAATTGTGTGCTTGCAACCATGGGAGTCCCAGGATCCAGGATGATACGGAACATAGGAAAACAGATGATGTCAAAGCAGAGGAACTCCTGGTGGCCTGAGTCTGTACTGGTAAAAATGGGTTTGGTTTCTTGAGTGACGGGTCCCGAGCAAGGTAAAGAGCCGTCAGCCAGGCATACTTGTAAAACATGTTTCTTATTCTGAAGGGGCACACGTAGTCTTTTAGCCAAAGCAAAGTCCATAAAGCAACTGCATGCCCCTGAGTCCACAATTGCCAGAAGCCGAATCTCCACTTCTGCCACCCATAAAGAGACAGGGAGGACAACGTGTGTCACCGAGGAAAGTTCATAACGTGTGGGGGTCTTGGCTTACTGGGCCTGACTGGGCACTTGTAGAGATAGTGACCTGCCTCCCCACAGTACAGACACAGGTTGGACTGTCTCCATTGTTGTCTTTCCTCCAGAGTGAGAGGGGATCAGACCAGTCCTAGTTGCATGGGTTCCCACTCAGGAATGATGGCAGGAGCCTGACTGGGGGATGATGTACGGAGCACTGGATTGTACTGTCACGTACCTGATCCGAGGCCGAAATGCTGAGAGAGGCTCCCCTTGCGACTAGAAGCAGTATACCCCTGGAATTGGGAACAGGAGCTATGGTGCGCAGAGAAGCACGGGTCACCAGAGCTGCAGACAGACTTGAGCAGATGTTCACCAGAAGTCCGTGCGGACTGGAACCCAGAGGTAGCAGAACTTCCAGCAGGTATAGTCTCTAAGAGAGGTAGTCTGTAAAGGCCCGGCAGGGGTGCAGCAACTCTGGAAGTGAAGACAGGGGACCAGTGTAGCTGTGTCAGCACAGGCAGCAGCAGCAGCGGGTAAGTCCAAAATCCAAGCCAGGGTCAAACACGGTAAGACAGCCTATAATCCGGGCAGAGGAGCAAATACAAGAAGCTGAACAAGGCAGAGTCCAGGTAGCAAGCCAGGGGTCAAACACAGGGGTTATGGCAGAGGCAAAGTCCGTGAGGCAAGCCGGAGGTCAAATACAACGGAGAAGTTCAAGAGCAAGGTCGAGGAGCAAGCCGGGTCACAACAGAGGTTCAAACAGGATACAGGACACAGGTTCAAGAACACTGGTGAACTGAGACAATCCAGGGACTTGTGGGACACAGAGGCCGCCTTTTATAGGACAGCAAACAGTCTCATTGGTTGTGCTGAACACGCGGATTGCGCGGTCCCGAACGACCGTTCGTGCGCATGCGTAGATGCGATTGTCCTGGACCAGCATTCGTATGCATGCGTGCGGGAGCGTGGCGATCGTGCCTGCTTCTCTGATACATACCCACTCAGGGAGAGACCACACACACCGTTGGAATTTATCTGGTAGTTTGTATACAGGTTTGTATACAGGTTAGCAGTAATGAAAGAAGGCATTTTTCTTGGCACTGATATAATGAAATACAGAAATTGGTATTCATACATTGTCACCAGGCAACGGCCTGTATTGTCGGAGGATGGCTTACACTGGAGGGGTGGTGGCTTGCGGTTTATCAGGACGACCCTTTATTACTGCTGTGAAGAGGCCCATGTTGCTTTTCTGGATACTGGGATGTCCCTGAGCAGACCCTACCCTCCCTCCACCGTGATAGCATGGTAAGACATGCTGACAAGGAGTGCCGAGCACGCTCTCCACAGTGGTCAGTCACATTACTCCTCACTCCTTGTAAGCATGTCTTACCATGCCATCACGGTGGAGGACTTGTTGGACTGCTCTCCATGCCTGCCAATCCATCTTGTCCTGTTTGCACTGCTGGGTCCTTTGAATCCCATACCCACAGTTCCCGGGTCAGACATTTCCAAGCGACTACCATTAGGTCATGATGTCTTACAGATTTACAACTGTGTGTGCATCAACCCCTGAGGAAGTGACACTATGTCACGAAACGCGTCGGCCTACATGGATGCAAGTTCACACCTATTATGGATTGATCTTTGAAACACTGTAACTGGCTACAGAATGTATATATTGACCAATCTGCTTGACTATATGGCAATTATATCACTGTTGATCTGTTGGAAATTGTATTTACCAATAAATCTTTACTTTATTGATTTTATTGTGTGTTGCGCCTCATCTAAAGTTCCATGGGCAATGTTTATTTGTATATTGTATGGGGATGGAGGCGTCTCATGGGGCTCATCCAACCATACTCCAAACATACTTCATTAGTTAGTGTTAACACCCTCTGCCTGCAGATCCGAATGTTTAAGGAGTACTTCTGAGTCAATTTAATATTCTGATATTTTACCCAACCCTGATGAAGGGGGAATGTCTGGCTGGCAATGAAGCCAGAGTGCATGAATCACAAGACTGACTGAACAGAATGATGTAAGTATTTGCTTGTAGGTCCACAGATGACCATTAAATGTGAACATCCTATGTTTTATGATGGGTAAAGACTTTTGCTTATAATTCTGGATCTCAATTGAGCCTGGAAGCTGGCAAAGACTGCTCAGTATACCATGGATGACCTAAAAAAATTATAAAAACACATATATTAGAGCTGTTATGGGGTGTAGTCTATCTAACACACACGCACACTATAAAATAAAATGCTGTTTACTGCAAGCTGCTCTGCCGCAGAGAGATAAGGGGTTGAGCAGGACATGTATAGATGAAGGTGAGCTGGAACATAAGATACGCTCTGTAATTTTTCAATGTGTGATCAGCATTTGCCTGCGAATACAACTCATTGTTCAGTGCTGGCTGCAGTATTTGTGTGTAATACAGACTAGGCCGATAACCATAGGATGTATATGAACAGCATTACCTGCTAGGTACTACAGTTATTTTCACAGTGTAAACCAACAAAATCCAATTACAGGGAACTAAGCTCTGATCTTAAAGAAAAATTCTAGTTTTGCCCCAATTGGCATAGCTTATACAACACGATTGCCTTATAAGTCATTTTATAGTTTAAGGTTCATCAAATTCTCAGATTCATTTTAATTTATCAAAAAAAAACCCCAACAAAGATGAACTTTCTGGAATTGGTGCCATTGATTTATACTTTAGTCTATTCTGTATTAACATCCAGGGTAGCGCCTGCGTTTCATTTTAATTTATGTGAAGCGGCACCCCCCGTAAGGGCCGCTGGAAGATGACTGTCCCTGACCTTGCAAGCCTCCTGACACCTCTGACACCCTGGGTCCTGACACAATTCAAACAAAGAATACAATTGCAAAGACCCAAACTGTAGCAAAGCAAATTAGTATTTCCTGGTGCATCATGGCAGCATACACATGGGTTGTGGCTCCGCCCCCACAACATGATAGGACTGGTTAACTATAAATCAAAGACAGACCCGGCTCACCGCATTCTCCTTTTTTTCCTCACCTGATCAGGACTGGAGTCGCGAGGTATCACTTACCGCTTGTCGCCCCAGCCAAGTTCAGCCTCTCTTGGTTGGAAGTCCTTCCTGTACAGTCTCTAAACGAGCTATATGGTTGGAGCCCCATTCTGGTGGTCTGGGGGGCATATTTCAGCTTCTCCTGGGTGGATGTCCTTCCTGTACAGTCTCTAAATGAGCTATATGGTTGGAACCCTGGGTGGATGTCCTTCCTGTACAGTCTCTAAATGAGCGATATGGTTGGAGCCCGATGGTGGTGCAGGCCTCTCAAAGAAAACTTTAAACAAGCTTTGACG
>BLSH010454095.1:576516-623767 GCA_018402905.1 Glandirana rugosa
TCCTCGTTTACCTTCCCGTTTCGTACGTTTTGTTTTGGTTTCTTTTAAGGGTCGAGCCGAGTGGTCGGTCAGACGTTGGTTGGTTTAATAGGACAAATTGTCAAACGCAATTTTCATCCCCAAATCAATCGTGTGTAAACTCTTATGTACGTATTCGACGTCTCGACGAGGTTATTGGATAACCAATAATGACAAACTAAATAACACTAAAGGGAACGTAACATATAGGATACATATGAACGATTATGATTTCAAACTCTAACTTTCTATAGACGTAATTGTAAGGAAAGAGAGACAACTAAAAGTCCTATCATGTTGTGGGGGCGGAGCCACAACCCATGTGTATGCTGCCATGAAGATGCACCAGGAAAGGAAAATTACGGAAAGGTGAGTATACAATTTTCCGTTTTTACTAAGGATTTTTAAATCAACAGAGAGAAAGGAATGTTAATGCAGATATCTTTCAATCTCAAACTTTAGTATTAGCAAGTATACATAGGATATACAATGCAAGGGAAATCACAATAAATCAAACAGTAATAACCAATAGGTTATTGGAGCAGCTCTGCAGCTTATGCATGTATTCTCAAATGTGTGCTAACTAAACCCCTACTTTTAACGCAAACTGTTAAACAGGATAATTTGGTTGGTTGCAGACTGGCTGGTGAGCCGAGCTGGGAATTTTCTTTGGTTTTGTTTTGCATGCTTTGCCCTTCCATTTGCTCCTTGCTGTGAAGGCCAGTTATAGGTGGGGGCAGTGTCCAGTTTTTTGTTACTGATGTAATATTGGTGAGGGGACACTGCCATTGTGCTATGTCCTGGGTGTCCAGTGTGCCCCTGTGCCTTTAAGGAAGGGTGGGATCCCTCCAGGCTCATCTGTCCTTTATTTATCCATTGGAATGCATGTGCTTCTCAAATGGAGGCTCTCATAAATTTACAAGAGTTGGGACTGCAGATAATACCGGGGTGCCTTGGAGCGGCTCTGCAGCTTAAGCACTTCAATACCGGGCTATTGTAATATGATTTCCAAAATTCGGAAATTGGGAAATAAGAACGAACATTTGAAATAATAATAGCTTATTATAATTTATAATAAGTTAAAATATAAATTAATAACTTATTTTTTCAAATGTTCTTCTTTATTTTCGGAAATAAGAAAGAGCGTTTGAAATAATAATAAATAACTATTAAATTATAGATATTGAAATTTCCTTGAAAGTTTGGCTGTTAGTGAACTTAAATATGACATTTTCTCACTAATAGCCATATTTTCAAGAAAATTCCAATACCTATAATTTAATAGGTATTTATTATTATTTCAAATGTTTTTCTTATTTCTGAATTTCCGAATTTCGGAAATAAGGAAGATAATTTGAAATAATAAGTTATTAATGTATTATTTTAACTTATTATAAATAATAATAAGCTATTATTATTTCAAATGTTCTTTCTTATTTCCAGAATTTCAGAAATTCAGAAATAAGAACATTTGAAATAATAAGTTATTAATTTATTATTTTAACTCATTATAAATTATAATAAGCTATTATTATTTAAAATGTTTTTCCTTATTTCCGACTTTTGCAGTGTGTGACTGTACATATGCATACTGTATGTATGTATGTATGTATATGTACAGTCACACACTGCAAAAATCGGAAATAAGGAAGAACTTTTGAAATAATAATAGCTTATTATAATTTATAATACGTTAAAATAATAAATTAATAACTTATCATTTCAAATGTTCTTCCTTATTTCCGAATTTCCAAAATTCTGGAAATAAGAAAGAACATTTGAAATAATAATAGCTTATTATTATTTATAATAAGTTAAAATAATACATTAATAACTTATTATTTCAAATGATCTTCCTTATTTCTGAAATTCGGAAATTCGGAAATGAGAAAAACATTTGAAATAATAATAAATACCTATTAAATTATAGGTATTGGAATTTTCTTGAAAATATGGCTGTTAGTGATACATTTCATATTTAAGTTCACTAAAAGCCAAACTTTCAATGAAATTTCAATACCTATAATTTAATAGTTATTTATTATTATTTCAAATGTTCTTTCTTATTTCCGAATTTCAGAAATAAGGGAGAACATTTGAAATAATAAGTTATTAATTTATTATTTTAACTTATTATAAATTATAATAAGCTATTATTATTTAAAATGTTCTTTCTTATTTCCGAATTTGGGAAATAAGGAAGAACATTTGAATAATAAGTTATTGATTTATTATTTTAAAAGATAAATTATAATAAACGATTGTTATTTCAAATGTTCTTCCTTATTTCCGACTTTTGCAGTGTGTGACTGTATATATGCATACTGTATGTATGTGTGTGTGTATACTGGGTGTGTATATACTGTGTGTATATTGTACGTATATTGTATGTATACACACAGTATACATACAATATACACACAGTATATACACACCCAGTATACACACACACATACATACATACATACAGTATGCATATATACAGTCAAACTGCAAAAGTTGAAAATATGGAAGAACATTTGAAATAATAATAGCTTATTATGATTTATAATAAGTTAAAATAATAAATTAATAACTTATTATTTCAAAAGTTCTTCCTTATTTCAGAATTTCCAAAATTCTGGAAATAAGAAAGAACATTTGAAATAATAATAGCTTATTATTATTTATATTAAGTAAAAATAATACATTAATAAATTATTATTTCAAATTATCTTCCTTATTTCCGAAATTTGGAAATAAGAAAAACATTTGAAATAATAATAAATACCTATTACATTATAGGTATTGGAATTTTCTTTAAAATATGGCTATTAGTGATACATTAATTTATTATTTTAAAAGATAAATTATAATAAACGATTGTTATTTCAAATGTTCTTCCTTATTTCCGACTTTTGCAGTGTGTGACTGTATATATGCATACTGTATGTATTTCAGAATGTATTTCAGAATTTACTGTATGTATTTCAGAATTATTTCAGAATTTCCAAAATTCTGGAAATAAGAAAGAACATTTGAAATAATAATAGCTTATTATTATTTATATTAAGTAAAAATAATACATTAATAAATTATTATTTCAAATTATCTTCCTTATTTCCGAAATTTGGAAATAAGAAAAACATTTGAAATAATAATAAATACCTATTACATTATAGGTATTGGAATTTTCTTTAAAATATGGCTATTAGTGATACATTAATTTATTATTTTAAAAGATAAATTATAATAAACGATTGTTATTTCAAATGTTCTTCCTTATTTCCGACTTTTGCAGTGTGTGACTGTATATATGCATACTGTATGTATTTCAGAATGTATTTCAGAATTTACTGTATGTATTTCAGAATTATTTCAGAATTTCCAAAATTCTGGAAATAAGAAAGAACATTTGAAATAATAATAGCTTATTATTATTTATATTAAGTAAAAATAATACATTAATAAATTATTATTTCAAATTATCTTCCTTATTTCCGAAATTTGGAAATAAGAAAAACATTTGAAATAATAATAAATACCTATTACATTATAGGTATTGGAATTTTCTTTAAAATATGGCTATTAGTGATACATTTAATATTTAAGTTCACTAACAGCCAAAATTTCAAGGAAATTCCAATACCTATAATTTTATAGTTATTAGTTAGTTATTATTTCAAATGTTCTTAGTTATTTTCGAATTTCTGAATTTCTGAATTTCCAAATTTCGGATTTTCGGCTGTTCCGATTGCTGAATTTCCGCAATTGCCGAATTACCGCGAATTTCCGAGTTACCGCAATTGCCGAATTACTGCGAATTTCCGAATTACCGCAATTGTCGAATTACCGCAAATTTCCGAATTTCGGATTTCCGAATTTTTTCGTTTCCGAATTTCCGAATTCTGAATTTTTTTAATTTTCGAATTACGAATTTTTTGAATCTCCGAATTTCCGAAAAATGAAAAAAAAATTTTTTTAGCCATGCACAAGTCTAGTGAGGAGGAGTTCCGGATAACTTTGCAGTGATTGTTACTGTGCCCAGATTGCCCCCACCAACTAGAGGACATGTCATCATCGCCCAATCAGAGTACTTGTCAGAGCTCATCAGAGTACCTGTCATCACATTTGAGTACCTGTCATTGAACTCATCAGAGTACCTGTCACCCCATCTGGGATACCTATCACCCCATCAGAGTACTTGTCACCCCATCTGGGGTACCTATGCCCCCATCAGAGTACCTGTTACCCCATCTGGGGTACTTATCACCCCATCAGAGTACCTGTCACCCCATCTGGGGTACCTATCACCCCATCATCACCTTTCGTGCAGCCCATCAGTGTCACCCGTCATACAGCCACTATGTCCAGAAGAGTATAGACTCCAGAAGAGGCATAGCAGATACTAAGCCTGAGCGATGAGAGCAGCGTGGAGCTCTCACCGCCCAGTTACAGTTCTGAATCCAGTTCCGATTCTGGTTTGGAATAGGAGCCCATCGAAGGCAGGACATTGGAAACAGAGGAGGAAGCAGTCCGTCCTAAAAGAAGACGGTCTGAAGACCAAGGAGCTACCAGCAGTGCCAGAAACCCCACTGGCCAATTGCCAAATGCCAATTACGCTAGACACCAGGATGAAAGGTCCAGTACAAGCGCTAGAATTTCAAGCCAAAGAAGTAGGGCCCAAACCCAGCTTTCGGTTGCCTTGGCAAACCCATTGTGGCTGCCTACTAGCACAGGGTCAGCCGCAATCCCCCCTTTCACAGGACAGCCAGGTGTGCAAGTCAACGCCAAAAGTTTCTCTGAAATCGATTTTTTTAACCACTTGCCGACCGTGTAATCCCGACATATGGTGGCAAAGTGGCACGATAGCGCAGATCACCGTCTATAAGCGGTAATCAGCGCAGGCTCGATAACGAACGGGCGCGCCCCACCGCCGGCGCACTCTCATGCCTGCCGCATGCTCCCTGAGTGGGGTCGTGGGTCGGGCGGACTCGATGTCCGCCGGCGACCCGTAATTGCCTGTGAGAGAGGAAGAACGGGGAACTGCTGATATAAATACGGTTGTTCCCCGTTCTGACAGGTGACATGACACTGATCTACTGATCCCTGTAATTGGGATCAGTTAGATCTGTCATGCCCCTGCCAGCCCAGCCCCCATACAGTTAGAACACACACAGGGAACACAGTTAACCCCTAGATCGCCGCCCCTACAGGTTAACCCTTTCACTGCCAATGACATTTATACAGTACTCAGTGTTTTTTTTTAGCTCTGATCGCTGTATAAATGTCAAAGGGCCCAAAAAAGTGTAAAAAATGTCCGATCTGTCCGCCGCAATCCCGATAAAATTCACAGATCGCCGCCATTGCAAGTAAAAAAAAATTGTGAAAACGCCATAAATTAATTCTCATGGTTTGTAAACGTAGCAACTTTAGCACAAACCAATCAATTTATGCCTATTGCGATTTTTCTTACCAAAAATATATAGACTAATACATTTTGGCCTAAACTGATGAATAAATTTGTATTTTATATATATATTTTTGGATATGTATTATAGCAAAAAGTAAAAAATATAGTTTTTTTTCAAAATTGGCATTCTTTTTTTGTTTGTAGCGCAAAAAACAAAAATCACAGAGGTGATCAAATACCACCAAAAGAAAGCTCTATTTGTGGGAAAAAAAGGGTGCCAATTTTGTTTGGGTACAACGTCGCACAACGGCAAAATTGTCAGTTAAAGCGACGCAGTGCCGAATCGCAAAAAGTGCTCTGGTCAGGAAGGGGGTAAATCCTTTTGAAGGCTGAAGTGGTTAATTTATTTTTCCATGATGAGTTGGTTCAAAACATAGTGGACCAAACAAATCTTTTTGCCCGTCAATTTATTCAAAACAACCCCAACTCAAGCTATGCCCGCCCTTTCAAATGGATACCCCTAACAGTGGAGGAGTTTAAATTGTTCCTAGGCCTTATGCTCAACATGGGGCGTACATGCACATTGGTCTACCAACCCCACCCACCACATGCCAATTTTTTCATCTGTCATAGCCAGGTCTCGTTATGACATTATAATGCACTTCCTGCATTTCAACGATAATTCTCAGTGCCCCCCCCCAAAATCATCCCGACTTTGATAAATTATATAAAAATCACCCACTAATTGATTTTTTCTCTAAGAGATTTGCCAAAGTTTTTATCCCTGAGCAGAACATCTCCGTGGATGAATCCCTTGTCCATTTCATAGGCTGGCTGGGAATCAAGCAGTATATACCAAGTAAGAGGGCCAGGTATGGCTTGAAGCTTAACAAGCTCTGTGAAAGCTTTACTGGATATGTGCATGCCTTTCATGTGTACGAAGGCAAAGATTCCCAGCTCCAGCCCCCTGAGTGTCCACCATACATGGGAATAAGCGGGAAAATTGTCTGGGAGTTGGCATTCCCGCTCTTCCAATAGGGGTATCATATCTACATTGATAATTATTTAACAAGTTTGCCCCTGCTCCACCACATATACCTGAAACAAACTTTGGCCTGCGGTAAGGAAACACAGGAAGGGCTTCCCACAGCGTCTTGTCACCACAAGGCTACAAAGGGGGAATCGGAAAGCCTGAGAAACGAGGAAGTGTTGGCCATGAAGTGGAGGAATAGGAAAGATGTATATATGAAGACGGAACAAGCGGTCCCATTCAAAAGACTTGTTGTATCCACGAGTACAATAAATTCATGGGGGGGGGGGACCATGTGCCATTGCCTGGACCAATACTTTGGCTGTACTGATCATATCTCTGCCTGCTGCCTGTACTAACTATGGACAGCATTCCTGCCTGCTGCATGGACAATCTTTTTGCTGCTGCTGACCACATTCCAACATGAAAATAGAGCACAGATTGCACCGCTCCAGGTGAACCTAAGCAAGGACTAAGCACAGGTGTGTGAAACGTGTCTGCTATAGCCACTGAGGACTTGTGTGCTGGCTATATTTTTGCATTTTTGCTTTTAATGCTTCAATAAATGGAATTTTAGTTGGTAGTGCCGCCACCTTCCTTTTCTTTGTGACCACATCCCTGCCTGCTACCTGGGCCAATGCTTTGGCTGTGCTGACAATATCTCTACCTGTACTGACTATGAACAGTATTCTTGCCTGCTGCCTGTTTACTGTCGCTGTCCACATTCCTGCCTGCTGCCTGGACCGATGCTCTGCTTTGTGGACCACTACACTACTAAAACCGCAGGTAATATTTTGTTTACCCTTTGCTCAGCAGAATGTATTTTGGTTTGTAATTGGTATGTACAGCACATGCTATGTGTTAGAAATATGAAGGGCTTTCAACAATGTGATAGTTTGGCAGGAATTTGTGTGTAATTTATGTCACTAGAACACCTGGAGGTGCTACTTGGATGTTGGGCCTCTGTATGTTGCCAGGCTGTGTAAAAGTCTCACATATGTGATATCGTCATACTCAGGAGGAGTAGCAGAATGTATTTTGGGATGTCATTTTTGCTATGTACATGCTATGTGTTGGAAATATCTTAGAAATTGACAACTTTGTGTAAAAAAATGTGTTTTCTTTATTTTTTCACATTTTCCAAAAATGTCTTCTGGAAAAAAATGACATGTTCAAAAGACTCATTATGCCTCATAGATTATACGTTAGGGTGTTTACTTTCCAAAATGTGGTCATTTTGTGGGTGTTTCCATTGTCCTGGTCAGGGCCTCCAAAGTTGTAATAGGAAATTATATGTGTAATTTGTGCTCCTAGAATGCCTGAAGGTGCTACTTTGATGTTGGGCCTCTGTATGTGGCCAGACTATGTAAATGTCTCACACATGTGATATCATCATACTCAGGAGCAGTAGCAGAATGTATTTTTGGGTGTCATTGAAAGTATGCATATGCTGTGTGTGAGAAATAACTTATTATTATGACAATTTTGTGAAAAAAAACTTCATTTTCCCAAGAATTGTGGGAGAAAATGACAACTTCAAAAGACTCACCATGCCTCTTACTACCTTGGAATGTCTACTTTCCAAAAAGGGTTAATTTGGGGGGTATTTGTACTCTCCTGGCTTGTTAGTGTCTCAAGAAATTACATAGGCCGTCAGTACATCAGGTGTGATCAATTTTCAATGATTTGCACTATAGCTTGTAGACTCTAACGTTCACAGAGACTAAATAATATACACTAATTTGGGTTATTTTTTCCAAAGATATGTAGCAATATAAATTTTGGCCCGAATTTAAAACATTTAAAAAAAATTACTTTTTTTTACAATAGAAACTAAAAAAAGTGTTTTTTTTTAAAATGTGTGCTCTTTTTTCGCTTATATCGCAAAAAAGAAAAAACCCAGTGGTGATTAAATACCACCAAAAGAAAGCTCTATTTGTGAGAAAAAAATGATAAAAACTTTGTTTGGGTATGGTGTAGCATGACTGAGTAATTGTCATTCAAAGTGTGAGAACGCTGAAAGATTCAGCTGGGTCTGTAACGGTGACAATGAGAGTGACCCCCGATAGTCACTCCACTGCCAGGGTGCTGGCGAATGTGGATCTACCTGCAGGTGTATGCCTCCCTCGCTGACGACTCTTCACGCCGTCCAGGCTGTGGTGCCTGCTTGCATCCCCCAGAACAGCCAGGTCCCTTGCTCTCAGCCAAAGGCTGTGGTCCGAAAGCAAAGAGCTCCTCCCCAGACCAGCCTATTTATGTCCTCGCCCAGTATTGTGCTCTCCTCAGCTGTGCTCTCCTCAGCTGGCTGGAACTTGAAGTCTGCAGCAGCACTGGCTCTACTGGCTGTAAATCTCAGCTCTCCGGACCACATGTCCCACCATCTCCTGCTTTCAGTAGTGGTCTCTCTCTTTCTCTCTGCTTTCAGAAAATGATGTCACAATATCCAAACTGAACAACAGAGGGAAACAAACTCAAGGCAGCCTTTGTTAAAGAATGTCCCACAATAACACAGGCAGACTAGCCAGCACCTGGCTACATATGTCTCATATCAATCAATTTTTTCTAACCACTAAAAACCTAACTTTACTCTTCTTTACAATCGTTATTGATGTTGTACTGAGGTATTTCAAGAATCATCATCCCCTTGCTCTTCCACAGCCTTCCCCCCGAGGATGGAACAGACCTTGAGGTCAAATAGCAGGCAGTCTGTATAATTATCCAAGAGAAATAAACAAAAAGAGCACCAGATGGTCATCTTAAAGTAGAACTACAGGCAAAGCTTTTTTTTTTTAATATGAGGGAGTAAGGGAGGGTTATAGACACTGTCAGTTTATTTTTTTTGCCATGTCCCATTGGGAAGATTTCCCATTACTTCCTGTCCCATAGCCAAAGCAGGAAGTGGGAGGAAAAATGAGGGAACTTCTTGTTTTGATTTCCCCTCTACTACTGTTCTGGGGACAACCCAAAATGTGTCACTTTCACTGATAATAGCAGGGCTTTTTTTTCTCGGAGAATAGGTACAGGAACTCCCCTGTTCCAAATCACCCTTTGTCTCCAGCCCCTACCCTCCTCCAAGCACCATCCCTTGTTTCCATCCCATACCCACCTCCCAGTACCAACTATTTTAGAGAAAACAGAACCAAGTAAGGTTTTGTGATATAATAAGAAAAGCAGTAAAATGGATCACATGCAGCCAGCAACAATAGCCCCCCCCCCCCCCAAGGAAAAACAGATCCCCCTGCAATAATAGACACCCCTAACAATAATAGATTCCCCCAGGAACAATAGACTGCCCCACAACAACAGACCCACCCAGGAACAATAGACCCCCACCAGCAACAATAGATCTCCCAGTAGCCAGCATTAATAGACCTTCCAGCAGCCAGCAACAATAAACCCCCTCCTCAACAGAAGATCACTCCCAGCAACCACTGACTACCAACAACATAAGATCCCCCCAGCAACAATAGACCCCTCCTTTAACAATCAATCCCTGCAGCAACAATAGATCCCCTAGCAGCCAGCAATAATAAACTCTCCAGCAGTCAGTAACAATAGACCCCTCCCTCAACAGTAGATCCCTCCCAGAAACAACTGACCCACTTGCAACATAAGACGGTGGTCTTATGTTGCAAGTGGGTCAGTGGGCAGCAACAATAGACCCCCCCCCCCATACATTCAGTCCTGGAGGTGTGTTTTCCCACTGAGAATAAGCCCTGAATAACAGTAAATATGACTATTAGAGAAGGTGAATTTCCCTAAGGGGGGCACAAACATCCCTCTCCACTCTATCCATTGCTAAAAAAAGCTAAAAAAAAAAAAAAAAGAGCCATGGATTTGACTTTGTTATACTTTAGGAGACTGCCATCATTTATTGCTGATAAAATTGATATATATATATATATATACATAGTGTGTGTGTGTATATATACTAAATTATGGTGACCTGCACGCTGATTTTTTTTTTTCTCAACTAAGCTTTAAATGTTTAAATATTAAAAAGTAGTGCTGGAGGTAAGTTAAGTGTTTAAATGACCAAGAATCTAAGAAAACGTTAAAAATAAAAAAAATAACAGATGGTGTCTACTATGGAGTTGATTCACAATATGATTACAGAATGGAATGCTGTACTATATCAACTAACAGGCACAAAATATTCTGTATTTGAGGAACTGTTAGGAATCCAAGTGTTCAAGCAGAACAGATCTATGCTCCGATTATGGCAGCTCCAGACTATGTCCTGTGCTGGTCATGTGGCCAAAACTTAGGCATTTGGTCATGTGATCTCTGCCATAGGGCAAGGACCATCCAATCTGAAACCATATCCTTCCATTTAGGGATCCCACGATTGAGAGTTTATGCTTTCAGGAGGAATTAACGGACTTCCGAAATTAGGAGGTCAATCCTTCCAAGCATCTCCTGAAATGTTAGAAAGTTAGAAAATCTGGCACACACTTTATTTATGATAAAATGGTTCAAACTTTATTAATTATCCATCAAGAAATAAACGTGTCCACCATATAAAAGAACTGATGCGTCCCAATGTTAGAGCCTTAGTCATAATATAAATCTGAAATGTTGTCTTTGGTCAGATTGACCCAAACAGAACTAAGACTCACTAGCAAACATTGTGCCATAAGGTTGTCTAATTTTCTTGTGCTCTTGATAAGGTCAACCATTCTCTGCAGTTGTTTGACTTCACACATAAATATCATGTTGGAGTGTAAGCTCTTTATTTACGGAATTTGTTGTTAATTGTTTCATGAGACTGCTGTTTTGACAGCTCATCTGTATCTCACCTTTTTTGCCTTCAGGCTGGGTTCACACCATTGCAAAATGGATGCGAGGAAACCGCATCCAATTCGCAATAGCAGGAGAATGTGTCTGGCTCTCTATGGAGCCGGTTCACATATCTCCAGAGCGGCTCCGGTGCGAATTTGCACAGGAGCCCTGTGCGTCTTTTGGTCCATTTCAGGTCCGAATTCAGCCCAAAATTCAGGCTGAAATCAGACCTGTAACGGAGAACCAGGATGCACTGGACCCCTGCTGTGTGCCGGAGCCGTCTGCAGTGTGAACCTAGCCTTAATCATAACATTTTGTCTTCCATTTGCCAAACATGTACCAGAATTCTGCAATTCACACATTTGTCTCAACAGTTGGGCCTTTTTACATTGCCACATGAAGCTCCCTGACAATGGGGGGGAGAAGGGGTATTATTGGTCTTTTTGGAATTCTCTGGTTTTATATGGAATTCCAGTGTGACGCTCTATTTATCCAATGAAACCTCACGTTCAGCCCCAGCTCTGGGATCACTGATGTTGCGACAGTGGCCGTGAGACTGCGGAGAGGTATGAGTGCCTGTAAGATGTTCCTTCAGCCGCGGCAGTGGGTAGCAGATGTGTGGCCAGAGACAAACCAGATTGCTGGAACAGCAGTTGGCAGCAGAGACAGCAGACCCAGGACTGAGCAGACAGCAGGTGGCAGGTGCTTGACAGGCAGCTGGCAGGTAGCGAACAAAGGCAAGTATGTGCGCACAACCCCTGCTCTTTACAGGAGAAAAATGTAAACAGTAATATGGTAAAAACAATAAATTAAGGATGTGTATAAAACCATATACAAGTATCTAAAGATACCACATGTTATATAATAAAAGGAACTTTTTGGTATGTATACACATGTAAACATAAGAACATGACATAAGTCCATAAGTCCATCAACACTTAGGTGTAGGCAGCCATCCCAAAAGAGCTGAACCAGGCTCCAAACATTGCTACAAACACTGCAAAAGACAAGGAGAGAGAGGCACCTCTAAGTGTAATATGCACACTTTATTTAAGGTAACAGGATTAAAAACACTCACATAATGGTAGATAAAATCGGCATGGAAAGAGTAGTCCAGGGCGGCGTCACCGTCATGTGTAGGTCTGGATGCAGCTATCAGCTGGAGAGATGGTGGGAGAAGCCGTTCGGAAACGCGTCTCACCCTCCATGACGTCACCTGTCTGCGCCTGGATGTCTTGTGGTTCAAGCCTCGCTTTGGAATCTGCCGGCTAATCCATCTTCACATTCCGAATGGACTACTCTTTCCATGCCGATTTTATCTACCATTATGTGAGTGTTTTTAATCCTGTTACCTTAAATAAAGCGTGCATATTACACTTAGAGGCGCCTCTCTCTCCTTGTCTTTATCTGGCAGGTAGCAGGTGTGGAAGGACTGGCAGCACTCAGCAGGTGAAGAACCAGCAGGGACCAGGTAGCATGCAGAGCAGGACAGGTGGATAACAGGACAGATGAGCCAGGTCAGCAACAGACAGTCAGATACAGGCATGGACAGCAGGCAGAGAATAGTCAGGATACAAGCAGAGGTCAGCAAAATAGAATCAGGCAGATGAGCAGAAGGTAGAGCAAATCTATAGGCAGGCCAAGGTCAGGGCAGGTATTGTTCAAGCAAGATCAGGACATGCCTGGTCAATAACAGAAGTCAAAAACAGGAACAGATGCAGAGTCTGGGGTAATAGCTGTAATTCGGACAGCAATTCAATAACGCAGCTGCTGCACTTATATAAGCCACTTGGTGCCAGAATTAGCCAATGCGCACACGCCCAGGGGCACCCACAGGGCTGCACCTACACATTTGTGTGCACCTCGGAGCATCACTTGCACTATAACTGGTACTTCCCTGACAGATACATCGTGGTCTTCAGCTACCTTGATTGAGTCTCAACTTCTGGGTTGTTGCTGCACCTTGAAGGTGATGACTCCAGAAAAAGCTTCCCTGTGCTTTCGTTTCCCCGTGACAAGCCAACCCCCATTTCTTGTATGGATGTCACAGTGACAAATTAAAACAGAAATTGTAAAGCTCACAGCATAGAAATATACAGAAAGGAGCTCCAGACCAAAAATGGATGAAAGAGTCCAAGTCAATTTTAATTCTTGGAAAATAAGTCGTATAAAAACAGCCAACACGTTTTGGAGGAAACACCACTACTCCTTCATTAGAGCTCCAAGGATAAACAAAATATATATTTAAAATGATGAAAGATGGTGTCTAATTATGCTTGCATACATTTTAAAATGGAACTTTCAAATAATGGACATACAGTATCTCACAAAAGTGAGTACACCCCTCACAATTTTGTAAATATTTTATTATATAATTTCATATGACAACACTGAAGAAATTACACTTTGCTATCATGTAAAGTAGTGAGTGTACAGCTTCTATAACAGTGTAAATTTGCTGTCCCCTCAAAATAACTCAACACACAGCCATTAATGTCTAAACCGCTGGCAACAAAAGTGAGTAGAACCCTAAGTGAAAATGTTCAAATTGGGCCCAAAGTGTCAATATTTTGTGTGGCCACCATTATTTTCCAGCACTGCCTTAACCCTCTTGGGCATGGAGTTCACCAGATCTTTACAGGTTGAAACTGGAGTCCTTTTCCACTCCTCCATGATGACATGACAGAGCTAGTGGATGTTAAAGACCTTGCGCTCCTCCACTTTCCGTTTGAGGATGCCCCACAGATGCCCAATAGGGTTTAGGTCTGGAGACATGCTTGGCCAGTCCATCACCTTTACCCTCAGCTTCTTTAGCAAGGTAGTGGTCATTTTGGAGGTGTGTTTGGGGTCGTTATCATGTTGGAATACTGCCCTGCGGCCCAGTCTCCGATGCTCTGCTTCAGTATGTCACAGTACATGTTGGCAGTCATGGTTCCCTCGGTGTACTGTAGCTCCCCAGTGCCGGCAGCACTCATGCAGCCCCAGACCATGACACTCCCACCACAATGCTTGATTGTAGGCACTTGTCTTTGTACTCCTCAACTGGTGGCCGCCGCACACGCTTGACACCATCTGAACCAAATAAGCTTATCTTGGTCTCATCAGACCACAGGACATGGTTCCAGTAATCCATGTCCTTAGTCTGCTTGTCTTCAGCAAACTGTTTGCGGGCTTTCTTGTGCATCATCTTTAGAAGAGGCTTCCTTCTGGGATGACAGCCATGCAGACCAATTTAATGCAGTGTGCGGCATACGGTCTGAGTACTGACAGGCTGACCCCCACACCTTCAACCTCTGCAGCAATGCTGGCAGCACTCATACATCTATTTCCCAAAGACAGCCTCTGGATATGATGCTGAGACGTGCACTCAACTTCTTTGGTCGACCATGGCGAGGCCTGTTCTGAGTGGAACCTGTCCTGTTAAACCACTGTGTGGTCTTGGCCATCGTTCTGCAGCTCAGTTTCAGGGTCTTGGCAATCTTTTTATAGCCTAGGCCATCTTTATGTAGAGGCAACAATTTTTTTTTTTCAGATCCTCAGAGAGTTCTTTGCCATTGAACTTCCAGTGACCAGTATGAGAGAGTGAGAGAGATAACACCAAATTTAACACACCTGTTCCCCAATTCACACCTGAGACCTTGTAACACTAAGGAGTCACATGACACGGGGGAGGGAAAATAGCTAATTGGGCCCTATTTGGACATTTTCACTTAGGGGTGTACTCACTTTTGTTGCCAGCAGTTTAGACATTAATGGCTGTGTGTTGAGTTATTTTGAGGGGACAGCAAATTTACACTGTTATACAAGCTGTACATTCACTACTTTACATTGTAGCAAAGTGTAATTTCTTCAGTGTTGTCACATGAAAAGATAGAATAAAATATTTTCAAAAATGTGAGGGTGTTCTCTTTTTTTGTGAGATACTGTATGTATACATCTAGTCTTCCCTCCTAGAAAATTATCTTACAAAGATTTTTCAGCTTGCACATGTTGTAATAAACTACAGTGGAAATAACAATATCTCTAATTACTGATGTGTAACTTGATTTTTGTGTATATTTAAATGTTCTTTTAAAACTGAATGAATATATTGTCATGATAAATAATAAAACCTATGTTCTGTACCATGCCTGAAGCCTTCAATAGTTACTCTTGTGCATTAAAACTTCAAGCAAACATTACAGAAAATGAAAAAACTTTAAAAAAAATATTTTATTATAACACTTTCCACATGCAGGTACAAAAATAATTGAATAAAACGTATAATTTAAAATAAAGCCAAATGGAGCATTATTTCTCAAAATTTGAAATCGTTACCAATTATACTAAATATTCTAAATGATTGTAAACTTTTATAGGTGTTCTAGTTACCTTTTTCATCAGTATTTTAATGTTGACTATGACGCGATGAAGGGCAGTATTGCCATGTACACGGAGCCCCCTTATCAAGGTAAGCACAGTATAGGAACTGTTTTTACATAAACAAGTATCGGTGACAGTTTTCTGTTTACAGTGCATATAAGAACACACAATGGTGTGTGTAGGTTAAGTTAAAGGCAATATGTGTATTTGGATGTACAACAGAACTAGACATTTTTTATATGTGTATGGTCTAGCTTTTTACTTTACTGGTCAGCTGTACAGTGCTGCAAAGGAGTACCCAAGGGGGAATTTTATGGTATGAATTGTTTTATATTTTAATCAATCATAGGGCTTGGGTACACAGGTGTCCCATTGGTTCCTGAGGTCCATGTAAGTTTAGTTCTATTCATGGCATTATGAACAAAGATCATGGGACTGCTCAGAGGTTACTGATCTCTCTGTGGATATGGCAGTCATGAAATGTATTCTAAACATGTCTATACATTAGGGCTCAAGCAAATAATTGATTAGGGCCGTAAACAACCCAGATCAGTGTATTTCTCTCGCAAGCAAAGCCAGGTATTTCCAATCGGCTTCGGACAGGAAGTCTGTACAAATCATTGTCAGGCTGTCATTGTTCAAGGCTGTCTGCAGCTGTTTAAATGTATTCGCACATGGAGTGATTACCCTTGGTTAGGGACGCATGTGCTCCCCTGACGGTGAACTGCCTGCATCCAGGACAATGTTGCCAACTGTCAGTATTTTTATTGGCAGCCAGTAAAAAATGGGCACTTACTGGACCTGCCAGTAAATGCCAGTGACAGGAAAAGGTGATGCTCGGATGGTCTGGAGCTGCCCAAGATCATTCAAGTGCCTGCTACAGTGTGTACAAGGGGCACCAGTGGGGGCGGGTCTGGTGGAGGCGGAGCCTGAGCATGTTGTGTGATGTCATACTGCAAGGGAGCCGAGCAGAGAGGCTGGAGCTTTGTGTGCAGTTCTGCAGGGAGGGAGCAATGCAAGCCACGAGCGGGACTGTCAGTGCTGGTTGGACTGGAGTGGACTGAAGGGACCACCTGGTGTGGAGAGAGACAGTCACTGACTCAGGAGAGGACATGTCATCATCTGTGCTGCTGCACACTGCTGTGTGGACACTGTGACAGCCAACTCCATGTGCGTGTGCCTGCCCATTCTAATTTCTTGCCCTCCTGAGTCCTGTCCCTGAGCTACTAACTTACTATATTAAAAATGAAAAAAAAAACTTTTTTTGCCTTAATATCTAGCTTAAATCACATTGCTAATGCATATTGTACTTGTTCGTAGCCTAAATACTGAATTTAGCAACTTTTGGAAGACAGTAAGAAACTTGGCGGTACCAGTAAATTTCAATCTGGTAGGTTGGTAACACTGGTCCAGGAGTACACTTACATTTCTAACCACAGGTAATAGCTACATGTGTGATTACATGCTAACAGCTGGGCCTGAAACAGTGTCAGACTGTCATTGATTGGTACTGCTTTCTGTCCAGAAACACCTGATCATACCTGGTGCAAACGTATGCTGATCTGGGTTTTGTATTGCCCTAATCAGCCATGTATGTGCATGAGCCCTAAAAGAGGCAGACAGAAAACAGAAATAGTCTGATAACTCTCTTGGCACACTTTTGGACAGCTGATAAATAAACAGGAACACTTGCTGAAAGTTAATGTTTATGCCTAGGCAGTGTGTGGGTCAATGCTAATATCAGAAGAATAATAGCAGCTGGAAATATATTTCTAACCCATCTGATGGCTCTACAAACATGATGGTAACCTCTTGTCTAATTATTATTATTATACGGGATCTATATAGCGCCAACAGTTTGCACAGAGCTTTACAAAATGAAGGCAGACAGCACAGTTACAATACAATTCAATACAAGAGGAATCTGAACTTTTTCGAACTTACAATCTAAAAGTAATGATCTAGTGATACAAAAGGTAATAACTGTAGGGGATGTGTTGATGGAGTAAGTAAATTTCAGATTTTTTAGGAGAGGCCTCATTGAAGAAAGGGGTTTTCAGGGAACACCTAAAGGTGAATAGGGTAGGATAGTTGGACATATTGGGGGTAAGGGGTTCCAGAGGATGAGAGATGCTCTGGAGAAGGCATGGAGGAGGTGATGGGGGAGCTAGGAGGTCTTGGGAGGAGTAAAGAAAACCTCAATTTGAGAGGTTAGTGATGTAGCTGGGGGCAGAGTTGTGGATGGCCATGTACAGTGCCTTGCGAAAGTATTCGGCCCCCTTGAACTTTGCAACCTTTTGCCACATTTCAGGCTTCAAACATAAAGATATAAAACTGTAATTTTTTGTGAAGAATCAACAACAAGTGGGACACAATCATGAAGTGGAACGAAATGTATTGGATATTTCAAACTTTTTTAACAAATAAAAAACTGAAAAATTGGGCGTGCAAAATTATTCAGCCCCTTTACTTTCAGTGCAGCAAACTCTCTCCAGAAGTTCAGTGAGGATCTCTGAATGATCCAATGTTGACCTCAGTGACTAATGATGATAAATAGAATCCACCTTCGTGTAATCAAGTCTCCGTATAAATGCACCTGCACTGTGATAGTCTCAGAGGTCCGTTTAAAGCGAAGAGAGCATCATGAAGAACAAGGAACACACCAGGCAGGTCCGAGATACTGTTGTGGAGAAGGAGCACTGTGCAAGCGATAATATTGAAATGGAAGGAGTATCAGACCACTGCAAATCTACCAAGACCTGGCCATCCCTCTAAACTTTCAGCTCATACAAGGAGAAGACTGATCAGAGATGCAGCCAAGAGGCCCATGATCACTCTGGATGAACTGCAGAGATCTACAGCTGAGCTGGGAGACTCTGTCCATAGGACAACAATCAGTCGTATACTGCACAAATCTGGCCTTTATGGAAGAGTGGCAAGAAGAAAGCCATTTCTTAAAGATATCCATAAAAAGTGTTGTTTAAAGTTTGCCACAAGCCACCTGGGAGACACACCAAACATGTGGAAGAAGGTGCTCTAGTCAGATGAAACCAAAATCAAACTTTTTGGCAACAATGCAAAACGTTATGTTTGGCGTAAAAGCAACACAGATCATCACCCTGAACACACCATCCCCACTGTCAAACGTGGTGGTGGCAGCATCATGGTTTGGGCCTGCTTTTCTTCAGCAGGGACAGGGAAGATGGTTAAAATTGATGGGAAGATGGATGGAGCCAAATACAGGACCATTCTGGAAGGAAACCTGATGGAGTCTGCAAAAGACCTGAGACTGGGATGGAGATTTGTCTTCCAACAAGACAATGATCCAAAACATAAAGCAAAATCTACAATGGAATGGTTCACAAATAAACATATCCAGGTGTTAGAATGGCCAAGTCAAAGTCCAGACCTGAATCCAATCGAAAATCTGTGGAAAGAACTGAAAACTGCTGTTCACAAACGCTCTCCATCCAACCTCACTGAGCTCGAGCTGTTTTGCAAGGAGGAATGGGCAAAAATTTCAGTCTCTCGATGTGCAAAACTGATAGAGACATACCCCAAGCGACTTACAGCTGTAATCGCAGCAAAAGGTGGCGCTACAAAGTATTAACTTAAGGGGGCTGAATAATTTTGCACGCCCAATTTTTCAGTTTTTTATTTGTTACAAAAGTTTGAAATATCCAATAAATTTCGTTCCACTTCATGATTGTGTCCCACTTGTTGTTGATTCTTCACAAAAAATTACAGTTTTATATCTTTATGTTTGAAGCCTGAAATGTGGCAAAAGGTTGCAAAGTTCAAGGGGGCTGAATACTTTCGCAAGGCACTGTAGGTTGTTGTAAGTATTTTGAATTTTATTTGTTGGGTGAGTAGAAGCCAGTGGATGGATTGGCAGGGAGAGGTAGCAAACACTAAATGGTTGGTAAGGTGGATGAGTCTGGCAGCAGTATTCATGATGGACTGAAGAGGAATAGCCTATGTAAAGGTAGGCCAGTGAGGAAGTAAATGCAATAGTCAAGGTGAGAGATAACCCGGGAGTGAATTAATAGATCTGTGGTGTTGTTGGTTAAAAGGGGTGTACTTTGTATAACAGGTCAATTAGTTTACCTCATTGAAATGATTGAATAGGAAGTCTGTAGCATGTATCAAGCTATCTCTTTTCAGCAATAACAACTTTGTATTGGCTTTATATAAATGATATGTAATCCTGATAATTTCCCAAAACTTGTATGTGCAGTTTATATTTACTGTCCCATTAGGTATATTTTTTAACTTGATCATAATTACAGTTTGGCAAGACTTGCCACAACTTATACCTTAGATCTTGATCAGAGGAAATATCCAAAGTTATCTATTGTATTATCTGTGCTATGCCTTAATACGCACCTAACAAATCAAATCTACAAGTAGGTTTGCATGCCCGGCTTGGTTAGTTCTATCTTGCAGGTCTGCTAAAGGTCATAATAAAAGACCTTGCCACGTTTCATTCTTTTAATTCTTTCCCTTGTTTCATTACAATGAATAAGGAAGCACGGTGAGTAAGTAGCAGTTAGAGGGAAAACAGAAGTCATTATTTAGATGGAGGGTCACGAGTTGGAGAATTCTGAAAGACAGTGCTGTTACAGACCACAAGAATCTAAATTAAAGATAATGTACTTCATTGTATGTAGCTTTTTTCCTTCATAGGTTTTCCTGGAGCCTCTTATGAAAGTCCAAGGATTTGAGAAAAAAAATATTTTTTTTTGAAGACGTAAACTGCTATATACAGGGTAGTGTGCCTACACTCATTGATCTTACCCAGCTATTATCTTATTTAAATTTTACACAGAACATGAAAACAATAGGCAATTTTCTTTTTTGTACTTTTACTCTTTATGTGCAGTATATAAGCCTGAAAGTAGAATTCCAGGATATATCTAACTACTCTTAAAACTGCTGACTTCCCTCCACCCCCAACACCTATGCCAACTAACTTGTTGAAGAAAGATCTGTATACTATTTTAAGACGGCTCTGGTCTGGTCATGTGAATTTCCTTTTGCCAGCCAGCAGCCAGCTTAAGGGGAGACGAGAGAGCACTCAACAACGTCTGGAATGCCTGGGCAGTGACGTCACCCATGGATCATTTGTTGTTGGTGCTCCCTCCTCTCCCCTGAAGCTGCCGCTGGCTGACACAGCGGAGCAGGATCATGTGACAAGACTGGAGCAGCCTGAAAATAGGTACGTATATAGATCTTTCTTCTGCAGGTTAGTTAATATAGGTGTTAGGAGTGGGAGGGAGCAGTTTTAAGATTTGTTCTACTTTAAGAGACTGATATATGATGCAGTAAATACAATTACATTTGCTTAACACTAAAAACAAAGAGTTGTCACTGAGGGATGGGTTCTAGGGAAGCAGTTCTCATTTTTGTAAGTGTGATGTGCTAGTTTCAAATAATCTAAAACAGTGCTCATTTGTCTGGCTGTCAGTGTGGGGGATTGAAGGGTTCTAGTGTAGCAGTGCTCAGTCTAGTCCTGTATGTGGTAGCTGTAAGGGTCCTAGAGCAGTCATGCTCTGTCTTGTTCAAAGAGTGGTAGCTCTATAATATTTTTTAAGTGTGGTAGCTGGTAAGATTACAGATTAGTGGTGAACAGTCTAGTTCTAAGTGTAGTAACTTAAAGGGTTCTAGGACAGTGGTACTTGGTCTTGTTCTAAGTTTGGTAGCTGGAAAAGTTCTAGGACAGTGGTGCTCAATCCTATTTTTATGTATGGTCGCTGGAAACGGTCTAAGACAGTGGTGCTCAGTCTTGTTCTAAATTTGGTATCTGGAAAAGTTCTAGGACATTGATGTTCAGTGTTTTTGTATGTATGGTAGCTGGAAAGGTTCTAAGACAGTGGTGCTCAGTCTTGTTCTAAGTTTGGTACCTTGAAAAGTTCTAGGACCGTGGTGCTCAGTCTTGTATATATGGTAGCTGGAAAGGTTCTAGGACAGTGGTGCTCAGTCTTGTTCTAAGTTTGGTAGCTGGAAAAGTTCTAGGACAGTGGTGCTCAGTCTTGTTCTAAGTTTGGTAGCTGGAAAAGTTCTAGGACAGTGGTGCTCAGTGTTTTGTATATGTATGGTAGCTGGAAAGGTTCTAGGACAGTGGTGCTCAGTCTTGTTCTAAGTTTGGTAGCTGGAAAAGTTCTAGGACAGTTATGTTCAGTGTTTTTGTATGTATGGTAGCCGGAAAGGTTCTAGGACAGTGGTGCTCAGTGTTTTTATATGTGGTAGCTGGAAATGTTCTAGGACAGTGGTGCTCAGTCTTGTTCTACGCTTGGTAGCTTGAAAAGTTATAGGACCGCGGTGCTCAGTCTTGTACGTATGGTAGCTGGAAAGGCTTGAGGACAGTGGTGCTCAGCCATGTTCTAAGTATGGTAGTCTTGTTGTAAGTTTGGTAGCTGCAAAAGTTCTAGAACAGCAGTGCTCAGTGTTTTGTATGTGTGGTAGCTGGAAAGGTTCTAGGACAGTGGTGCTCGGTCTTGTTCTAAGTTTGGTAGCTGGAAAAGTTATATAAGAGTGGTGTTCAGTCTTTTAGAATGGTGTTATTTAGTATTGATCTAAGTGTGGTAGCTGGAATGGTTCAAAGACAGTGGTGCTTAGACTTGCTCAGTAATAACTTGAAGGGATATAGAGTACCACAGTGTGTAAACCTGTTCTATGTGTTGTAGCTGGAAGGATTCTATAACAATGTTGCTCAGTATTGCTTTACCTGTGCTAGCAGAAATAGTTTTAGATCAGCACATTTTATTTTCTCTTAAAAGGTATATTACAATTTTAGTTAGGACCCTACTTGTTATCCAGGTACCCAAACCGATTTACATGACAGTACAAAATATGACATCCTATTATGTAGACTTTTGATTCTAGGAACAGTTCTGCAGTCCTGAACTGCACACCAGACACCTTGTTTCTGGAAAACACATACACAAGCAAATTGCCCATTAACAGCAATACAAGAAAAGGATTATCAAGACAGAGAAGCCCAGACAAAGTTTTGTACAACATGGTCATTGAATTTTAATAGCTTATAATGAAAGAATTCTCTGAGGATTTCAGAACTAGCTATAGCCAGGGGCTCTCTACAGCGCCAATGACAATAAGATGTAAAGATGTTTTTAGTAGACCCCCAGGTTACAAAGTATCATTGATCCCTGTGCTATAAATAAATGTGTTTTAAAGCTGTCTTTCTAAAAGGTTTTGCCTATAGAGGTATTATTTGTAGTCTTATGTGTATGGAATACACAGTATGTATTACTCATTGGTGTGCTAATACATTTTTCACAGTGCTTTACAAGGACCACAGAACTATCTACATCAGGCCCAGCAGTCAAAAGACTCATATGCACATACAGTGGGGAAAATAATTATTTCATCCCCTGCAAATTTTGTAAGCTTGCCCACGTACAAAGATATGAAGGGTGTATAATTGCTATCATAGGTGTATTTTAAACGATAGAGACAGAATATCAACCAAAAATCCAGAGAGAAACACATGATACAAATGTTATAAATTGAGTTGCAGTTCGGTGAATAAAATAAGTATTTGATCCCCTATCAACCAACAATAAATCTGGCTCCCACAGACTTGCTACAGTATGTGCTCATGTGGTACACAGATTAGTCCTGTCAATTTAAGAAGGTGCTCCTAACGACAACTCGTTATGTGTATAAAAGACACCTATCCACAGAATCTCTTTCTTCCATTCAAACATCACCATCATGGACAAGACCAAAGGGCTGTCAAAGGACATCAGGGACAAGATTGTAGACCTGAACAAGGCTGGAATGGGCTACAAGACCATCAGCAAGAAGCTTGGTGAGGAGACAACTGTTGGAGCGATTATTCACAAATGGAAGAAATACAAAATAACCATCAATTGCCCTCGGTCTGGAGCTCCATGCAAGATTTCACCTCATGGGGTAAGGATGATCATGAGAAAAGTGAGGGATCAGCCCAGAACTACACGGGAGGAACATGTGAATGATCTCAGGGCAGTTGGGACCACAGTCACCAAACAAACCAGTGGTAACACAATACGTTGCCATAGATTGAAATCTTGCAGTGCCCGCAAGGTCCCCCTCCTCAAGAAAGCACATGTACAGGCCTGTCTGAAGTTTGCCAATGAGCATCTAAATAATTCAGAGAAGGATTGGGAGAAAGTGTTGTGGTCAGATGAGACCAAAATTGAGCTCTTTCGCATTAACTCAAGTCGCCGTGTTTGGAGGAAGAAAAATGCTGACTATGACCCTAAGAACACCACTCCTACAGTGAAGCAGGGAGGTGGAAACATTATGCTTTGGGGCTGTTTCTCTGCTAAAGGTACAGGCCAACTTTGCTGTATTGAGGGGCCAATGGATGGGGCCATCCATGTACTGTAAAATCTAGGATGAGAACCTTCTTCCCTCAGCCAGAACACATGAAGATGGGTCATGGATGGGTCTTCCAGCATTACAATGACCCAAAACATACAGCCAAGGCAACAAAGGAGTGGCTCAAGAAGAAGCACATTAACCACTTCAGCCCCAGGAGGATTTACCCCCTTCCTGACCAGAGCACTTTTTGCGATTCAGCACTGCGTCGCTTTAACTGACAAGTGCACGGTTGAGTGACGCTGTACCCAAACAAAATTCATGTCCTTTTTTCCCACAAATAGAGATTTCTTTTGGTGGTATTTGATCACCTCTGTGGTTTTTATTTTTTGCGATATAAACAAAAAAAGAGCGACAATTTTGAAAAAAGAACAATTCTTTTTACTTTTTGCTATAATAAATATCCCCAAAAAAAAAATCTAAAAAAAAAAATTAATCAGTTTAGGCCGATATATATGTTTGACATATTTTTGGTAAAAAAAAATCGCAATCGGTGTATATTGATTGGTTTGCGCTAAAATTACCACGTCTTCAAACTATGGGGATTGATTTATGGCGTTTTTTTTACTAGTAATGGCGGCAATCTGTGATTTTTATCAGTACTGCGATACTGCGGACATGTCGGACATTTTTGACACTTTTTTGGGACCAATGACATTTATACAGCGATCAGTGCTAAAAAGAGCCACTGATTACTGTGTAAATGTCACTGGCAGGGAAGGGGTTAACACTAGGGGGTGATCAAGGGGTTAAATGTGTTCACTCATTGTGTTCTAACTGTGTGGGGGCTGGGAGGGACATAACAGATCTCACTGATCCCATGTCCCCCCTCACAGAACGGGACACCGCCGTGTTAACATTGGCGGTTCCCCATTCTGCCTCTCTATTAGGCGATCACGGGTCGCCGGCGGACATTGAGTCCACCTGACCCGCGGGCATGCCCATGCAGCGGGCGGCAGGTGTGAGAGCACGGCAGCTGTGAGTGCGCGTGGTGAGCGCGCAAAGGGCGGACAGCCATGGATGTCTCCTTGGCAATTCAGGTCCCCGCTGTAGCCATCTTTCGGCTATAGCACGGATCTATAGTGGTTAAGGTGATGGAGTGGCCTATCCAGTCTCCAGACCTTAACCCTATAGAAAATTTATGGAAGGAGCTGGAACTTCGAGTTGCCAAGCGACAGCCTAGAAACCTTAAGAATTTTAGAAAAAATCTGTAAAGAAGAGTGGACCAAAATCCCTCCAGAGATGTGTGCAAACCTGGTAACCAACTACAAGAAATGTCTTTGCTCTGTGCGTGCCAACAAGGGTTTCTCCACCAAGTACTAAGTGATGTTTTGCTTGGGGATCAAATACTTATTTTACTCACTGAACTGCAACTCAATTTATAACAATTTGTATCATGTGTTTTTCTGGATTTTTGGTTGATATTTTGTCTTTATCATTTAAAATACACCTATGATAAAAATGATAGACCCTTCATTTCTTTGTAAGTGGGAAAACTTACAAAATCTGCAGGGGATCAAATAATTATTTTCCCCACTGGTATGCATATATGTATTTATACAGCAATTTGGATTGAGGGGGTTTAGGGTATGCACAGAAAATTTGTATTTGCTTTCAGTAGTCAAAAGAGCTTACAGTCAAATGTTCATACTACAGTGATATACATGCATAATAATGCCAATTTTGGGTGGAAGTCAATTAACCTAATAGTTGAAGAAATCGAAGAACCAGGAGCAATGCCAGATAGACAGAAAAAAAAAACCTACACATTCCATGCAGGCACTGTCTTAGTGCCCATTCACATAGGGGCGACTTGCGATCCGACTTGAGTTGCCTCAAGTCGCCCCAAGTCGCTTGACATCTGAAATCCCATTGAAATGAATGGGAGCCGTCTTAATATACACGACTGAAGTCGCTCCGACTTCAAGGCGACTTCTGAAAAGGTTCCTGTACTACTTCTAGGCGACTTCTATCCGACTTGTGCCCATAGGATTCAATAGAAGTCGCCTCCAAGTCGGATCCCCCATCTACATGGAAGCAACTAAAAGAAAATAATTTATCCAGGGCAACCACCTCCCTCCCCGCTCTGATTGGCCACAGGCAAAGTCGCCTGGCATAGTCAAGCTTGAAGTTGCCTGCAAGTTGCCTCCAAGTAGCCTGCAAGTAGCCTGCAAGTTGCCTAGCAAAGTCGTGCCTGAAGTCGGATCGCCCCTGTGTGAATGCAGCCTTAGGCCATTGCTACGCCTCTTTCAGGGAAAGGGTTACAAATTCTTGCGGTGCATCATCAGTTATTAAGGAGCAGAGTGTGTTGATTATGTACACAAAGGGTTGTGTCTTTGTGTACTGTAAGCACAGTTCAAGATGACAGAGTACAAAGCGTCTTCTAGGAGAAATCTTTCTCATCAAGACACTAAACAGTCTTTGCGTGTCACCTGTGTTTGAGCACAAATACAGCGCTGAACCCTGCAGAAAGTTGTTGTACTGACATGGCGGTGGTAGTACTACACAGACTGAGTGGCATAGCAGACATACCGAGAGCAACAATTTCTTAGAGTGTAGCTCTGTGATCTAATACATCATAGAACCCTGCCAAATCCCTATATTGGAGGGAGCGCTCATCCAATCTCTGATCATGTGACTATTTGAAATAAATTGATTCCATTGGCCTGGGCGTTTGGTGACACGCAGAGGGCACTTACAACAGGCTGCTCTACTGGCTTGCAGCAGATTTATCTAAATCAGTATATACATATACAGGTGTATATTTATACATAAAGAAAGAGCACATGACACTATGACTCATTCAGTAATATTAGAATTTATTTAAAAATTCACAAAGTATATACAGTATAAACGAAATGGACACTTGCTTACATTGCCAATAAAAAAATGAAGTCTTGAAGTACACATGTGTATTCTTATTAATTGTATGCATTTAATGTATTTTATGCTGGCTTGGGCTGGGAGAAATAGTACCAATCAGACAAGGTTTTCTTGCTGAATCTGCTTGATTGTTGTATCCCTCAAAAATAGTTCTCAAAATTGTCTGACGGTGCTCCTTAACCCTAATACACGCTACAAGTTTTAATCTTTCGACCCAGTGGGCTGAATAAAAAAAAATGACAGCTCAGGTTGGAGCCGCTGTACTAACAATCTGATATTAGTACAGCAATCTCCCCTGCTGTTCCATTGTGTTCTGACAGGGGGACGGCCAGAACACTGGCTGAGAGTGCTGACCAGGAGCCAGTCCACAGACACTTTAGACAGAAGCCAGCTGAACGGCTGGCTTCTGTGGGACCACCTGCAGTACACAGGAGCTGAATGTTAATTGAACCGTCCAATGTCACCTGACATTCGGCCCGTGTGTACTAGGCTTTATACAGAAGAAATTAGCAACTTACATTGCTGGGTCGTCAGGTGGGGGGTAATCTGAGACACACAAGGTACTTGATTGCATTCATTTTAGGGGCTTCAAGAATTTCCATTGCTACTAAATCCTGGAAATGGCAAGTTATCCCTTTTGAAGTGGTAAAAAAACAAATTGTTGTGGATTGTGGTCAACAAACACTTCCTCTCCTTTTGGAGAGCGTCTGTGAACAGCAATTTTCAAGTCTTGCCACAGATTCTGAATTGGATTTAGGTTTGGACTTTGGGCCATTCTAACACATGAATATGCTTTGCTCTAAACCATTCCATTGTAGCTCTGGTTGTATGTTCAGGGTCGTTGTCCTGCTGGAAGGTGACCCTCCACCCCAGTCTCAAGTCTTTTGCAGACTCTAACAGGTTTTCTTCTAAGATTGCCCTGTATTTGGCTCCATCCATCTTCCCATCAACTCTGACCAGAGTTTCCCTGTCCCTGCTTAAGAAAATTATCCCCACAACATGATGATGCCACCACCATGTTTCACGGTGCGGATGATGTGTTTAGGGTGATGTGCAGTGATAGTATTCGACCACACATAGCGTTTTGCTTCTCATCTGACCAGAGCACCTTCTTCCAAATGGCTTCTCGCAAAATGCAAACGGGACTTCTTATGATTTTCTTTCAACAATGGCTTTCTTCATGCCATTCTTCCATAAAGGCCAGATTTGTGGGCCTCTTGGCTGCTTCTCTGATTAATGCTCTCCTTGCCCGGCCTGTCAGAATAGGTGGACAGCAATGCCTTGGTAGGTTTGCAGTTGTGCCATACTCTTTCCATTTTTGGATGATAGGTTGAACAGTGCTCTGTGAGATGTTCAAAGCTTGGGAATTTTTTTATATAACCTAACCCTGCTTTAAACTTCTTCACAACTTTATCCATGACCTGTCTGGTGTGTTCCTTGACCTTCATAATGCTGTTTGTTCACTAAGGTTCTCTAACAAACCTCTGAGGGCTTTACAGAACATCTGTATTTACATCTGTAACTGAAATTAAATTACATACAGGTGGACTCTATTTACTAATTAGGTGAATTCTGAAGGCAATTGGTTCCACTAGATTTTAGTTAGGGGTATTAGAGTAAAGGGGGCTGAATACAAATGCATGTCACACTTTTCAAAGAATTTTGAAAACGATTTATAATTTTCCTTCCACTTCACAATTATGTGCCACTTTGTGTTGGTCTATCACATAAAATCCCAATAAAATGCATTTACATTTTTGGTTGTAACATGACAAAATGTGGAAAATTTTAAGGGGTGTGAATACTTTTTCAAGGCACTGTAAGTTGCTGGAGCTTAGGCTATTTTAGTCTATTTTTATGGGGAAAGTAGGGTAGTCGATGAACACCCGGGACCTCAGGGAGCACCCCAGGGAAAATCCAGATGTATAGAAGCACAAAGTGACTGTCAATATATTAGTCCTTAGTTGGGTGTCACAAGATGTGACAGACAATGTATTTCAGGGGTTGCAACAGTTCTTCATCAGGAGTCAAAACTTCCAAAAACAGGGTTTATGATTGTATTAGTCTATGTGGTACAGATCTATTGGACCTAATAGTGGTCCTCAGGTGCAACCTGGTCCTGCTTTTCACAGGCTGGGTTTCTGCACAACAACAAGCTCTATAAAGATAAAGATAAATTAGAGAACAGCAGGTACAACTACAGAGATGAATAGGAGGGCCAAGTTGAGCTACACATTATTTTGTACCTGTTTCTTAATCTGGTCCCTATAAGCATTTCTAAGTCTAAACTTCATCCAGCTTTAGTGACGTTCTCACATTTTCTCACATTTGGAGGCTACAGCTGGTTAGAAGTATTGTTAGGGTATCCTGTGATGCAGACTGACTACAACCAATGCTTTAGCGGCATTTTGTTATACATGTAGCCATGTGCTCCCTTGGGAGTAGCTGGTAGTAGTGATTCTCCTTATAGCTGCCCTCAATAGCACCATATCTCACACATCCGTAGACACTGATCAGGCCAGCACTTGTTTTTGTTGTTTTATTTAGGGGAAATAACCTGGATGGGGAAAAGGGGTGACTGTGGGATACCCAAAGAATTATGGCACATGAACTCTGTATACAGTCCCGTATATGCACACTGACGACTATCCTTCTGCAAACTGTTACACCTTGCAACTTTCTAGCACATCACTTGCTGACCGTTTCTCCTACACAGGGCCACCATCAGGGGGGTACAGGCAGTACTGTTGTAAGGGGCCCTAATATCTCAAGGGGCACTTACAACAAAGACTTTAGCGGTCTTTAACATTGGAGTCTATGGGAGGGGGATACCCGGTTTGGGGACACCGTTCTCCCGAACCATTGCTGCTAAAAATACCAAATTTGAGTCACATAGAGAAGACCCCCTGGGCAATAACTGGTCTAAGTTTGAGATTTCCAGCACCTATGGTTCGGCCGTACTGGGTACCCAAAATGACCAGTCATTGACCGGAAATTGTTGGATGAATTTCAGACTTAACTAGCCCAGTTTGGGGACACCGTTCTCCCGAACCATAGCTGATAAAAATACCAAACTTGGGTCACATAGAGAGTGCCCCCTGGGCAACTGTTGGTCTAAGTTTGGGACCTCCAGTCCCAATGGTTCGGCACAAGGTCTTATTGAAAGTATTGGGTGAGGCTGTGCTGCCCGTGCACTGTTTCTTTTACTGGAGTCTAAGGACACCAGCGCCGGCATGAGGGAGGGGAGGGGGGAGGTGGACAGGACTGCAGGAGGCCTCATGATACTCTCCTGGTCCCCTGTGTCCTCCACCCCCAACAGTGTCCTCCCTTCCCCCACCCACGGTATCCCCCTGTGTCCTCCACCCACCACGGTGTCCCCCTGTGTCCTCCACCCACTACGGTGACCCTCTGTGTCCTCCACCCACCATGGTGACCCCCTGTGTCCTACCCCTGCCCCCCCACAGCGTCCCTCTCTGATCCCCACAGCGTCCTTCTTTTTCCCTGTCTGCAGAGTGTCCCTCTCTGTCCCTGGTATCCCTCTCTGTCCTCGTCACACTGCGTCCCTCTCTGTCCTCAGCATCCCTCTCTGTCCTTGTTATACAGCTCCCCCCTCTGTTCTTCTCCCACAACATCCCCTAAAAGGCATCTTTGATAGGGGGCTCAGGCCAGTAAGAACTTGTTTACATTTGCAGTTTGGAGGAGGTAAAATCCCCATAGATGAGCTCTGTTTTTTACCACCCCGCAACTGCACCCCACTACACATGTTGCAACAGGAATTGTACACCCTGTCACACTTAAAAGAAATATAGCAGCCTTGTGCAGTGACCAAGGGGCTAAAGCAGGCAGTGAGGAGGCATTTTATCACCTTTGCACCACTTCTTTAACCCCTTGGATCCCACACTAGCATGCATTGCACACCTCACTTCACTTGAATGGGTCATGCTTGGCAGGCTACACCTGGTAAGTGTGACAGGGTTCCTAATTCCTACTGCGGCTGCAACATGTGTGCACCCCTGGCCAGTGGGCGGATTTTGTGGGAGGCCAGTGGACGGGCCCTGGGGAATGTTGGTGGTCAAACGGGGGGACCCAGGTCTAAAGCTGTGTAAGGGGCACCAACATTTCTGATGGCTGCCCTGCTACTATAGTTCTCTCTCCAGCACTGAACTTGCAGACTATCACTCCTTCACTTCTCTCTCCAGCACTTCACTTAGTTTCCAGCTCGAAAGCAAATTTATCAAGCTTCTCTAGTCTTTTCTCTTCACTGCGGCTAGCACATGGTAAGGCCTACATCGTGTCAGCAGGACCTCAGGACCACCCATTACAGACCAGGGACCACAAGCCCCTGAATATGTAGCAAAGTACTTGAGTGCTAGCCGGGCCTTTGATGGACTACAACTCCCAGCCCATTCCTCTTCCAGGTCCCACCGACCTGCTTTTCCTCATTGACACTCTTTCCCCTGACTGGCTCCCAAGGTTTCCACAGACTGTCCACTATTCCTCTCCCAGCCTGCTCCAGCACTTTTTCTTCCAGCTCCCAGGATCTGTCACTCACCGACACCGGTGGATCACTTTAAAGTCTCTCTCTCTCTGTAGCACCTCCACTGTTATCCTGCTCCCTTTGTGCGACTCTAGGAATCACCTCCACTCCTGGCTGCACCCGAACCTCCAGGCCTCAAGGTCACCCCCCCCCCAGATGGGGGAGACCTCCCGGGTAGAGGCCTCCACATTGCCTCCTGCTACATCTCAGACTTCCACTCGACACTCTCCTCCCAGATTGGGCTGACTCTTGAGTATTTAAGGAGGCCTGCCCCCTGACAACCCAGCTTGGGGATTGGTCAGGGCTCCTTAGAACACTCCAGATGATGCCACCTATCTCCCAGCTTCCTGATCAGAAACCCACCTCCAGCTTTCTAGAAAAGAACGGAAAGGTTCTGGTGACCTCATCTGTCAAGTCCACTCAGTCCTCCCTGAGCCACTCCTCCCAGCCCAGATCAAAACATTCAGGCCTGCTCTTACCCTCAGGCCTGACTAAATTTTGCCTTCCCTAGCAAAACCCTGCTACAAAAACGCACCTATACTATGGGGGCGCTGCATACAGTATATTCAATTTTTTTTTAACAATATCCAAAAGCAACAAACATCCCATATAGTCCCTGTATTACATAAAGGTAGGTTCTTTTAGACTGGTTTACATTTACAATGGTTTACCACACACTGGTAGAGAAAACAATTTGTAGCTGACTTGAGGCCCTGGTGCTGTTGCAAAGTTGCTGATATGACCTGACCCTCAAAGCAAACCTGTGTTTTGCTTATGCAGGGCAAAGAAATAGGCTTAAATAAAGGCCACCCTCTGAAGCAGCACATGCTCATCTTTCCTTCACAATTCCACTTCTCCCCTCAGCTACCTAGGAAAGAAAGTCACGTATAGGCTTTTAGTCACTATATTTATTTACCAAGAGCTTGAAAACTGTAATCCCCACCCCTGAGGGACAACGCTGGGCCACTCACCAAGCAACAGCACTGTCACATGAGTGGAAGGGAAGTATGTCAGGTATATTCTGTAGTTGCTGAAAATATTCTTAACCTGAAAAAAAAAGAAAACTAACGAAGCCATCACATTTAAGGACTGGTAAGCTGTAATATAGTAAATGTTTAAATTTGAGTTTAGATGAGCTTTAAGTGAAGCTGTTGCTTTACCCCTGATTTTTTGGAACATTCATGTTAATAAAAACCCATATCAACCCTTTAATGATGTCATTTTTTTTTTACTTAGGTTAAAAAAAAACACAAATAGCTGATCAGTACTTTGGGCAATAAATCTTTTTATTTGTCCTTTGTATTGCTGAATGGATTCTGTGAATATTGTGCATAAAGATTTTTCACCACTCCAGGCAGATGAGAGATAATTGCTTTGCAATGTTACTTCTCTTTTTGAGATCTTAGTTTGTGGCTAGATCAAAATCACAACATATACAAAACCTTTACACTTCCCTAGACACCTAATTGTACTACTTATGTAAGTAGTATGCAACAAATAATATCAATGACAAAGATTAATTGTAGTTTCCTTGGTTGGTTTGATGGTAGTGACCCTCCTCGATAGCTGGCACTTATCCACTGCTATACTGCATACAACATCCACCCTGGGAATAAGCTGATTTCACATTTTTATAGGGGAAATTCTGAACTGTCATTCATATGGGCCTAGAAAACTTAGTACAAGTACACACAAAATGTTAGGGGCATTTTTAATTCAGCTAAGTGAAAAGAATTGCCTGCACAAAACTGTAACGTCAACCCAACTGTATGTATGCCTTCTAGAACACCTATTTTGAGCCTATTGCAACCTGGTCTTCTCATGCGACATTAATACCCGATCTTGTCAATGCTTTTTTGGCCATTCTTCTTATGTGGGTCACAGAAGTGCACTTAGTTCTGCACTCCTGTGACCAAGATTCAGCCGACAGCGGGCTAAACCCGCTGTTGGCTGAAGTCACAGAGCAGGTCCAGGCTCTGAAGGGATTCCAACAATGATGCCAGAATCTGCCCCAATGCTTGACCGGCAGCTGACTCTGCCTCTCAGCACAGCGCTGAGAAGCTCCCCTTGACAGCCCGGTGCTCCAGTGAGCACAAAACGGGCAAAGCAGAGAGTCGGTGGCTCACAGTCACTGCTCTCTGCTCAGTGAAGACCGAGAACGGAGCGCTAAGCTTTCATGTGATTGCTTCTCAGTGTTACAGCCAGTGGGGGACAGTTGCAGCATTGAATCAATGCTGCAGCCACATGGGTATGGATGTTTGTTTTTTTTAAATCTCACACTTGTCTTTTTAACCGGTTCCCGACCGCGTACTGCCTATTTATGGCAACAGTGTGGACGCATACCGCAAATCGCCATAAATAGGCGGTGATTTACGGACAGGCAGTCCCTGCCACACTCTGGAGGAGTGTGTCCGCGGCTCAGGCCCGATGTTCGCCGGCGGTTCCCCGTTCTGACAGGCGGCATCTAAGAGATCTACTGATCCCTGTCACTGGGATCAGTTAGATCTCTTATGCCCCTGTCAGCCAGCCCCCTCACAGTTAGAACACGCCTAGGGAACACAGTTAACCCCTAGATCGCCCCCCCAGGTTAACCCCTTCGCTGCCAATGACATTTATACAGTAATCAGTGGCTATTTAAATTTCTGATCGCTGTAAAAAATGTCATTGGTCCCCAAAAAGTTTAAAAATGTCCGACATGTCCGCCCCAATATCAAAGTCCCGATAAAAATCGCAGATCGCCGCAATTACTAAAAAAAAAAAAAAAAAAAAAAAAAAAATGGCAGAAATGAATTCTCATGGTTTGTAAACGCGCCAACTTTTGCGCAAACCAATCAATAAACGCTGATTGCGATTTTTTTTTACCAAAAATATGAGGAAGACTATAAATCGGCCAAAACCGATGAATACATTTGTTTTTTTATTTATTTTTTTTGGATTTGTATTATAGCAAAAAGTAAGAAATATTGTTTTTTTTGTAAAATTGACTCTCTTTTTTTTATGTTTTTTTGTTTATAGCGGTGATCATAAATGACACAGAGGTGATCAAATACCACCAAAAGAAAGCTCTATTTGTGGGAAAAAAAGGACGTCAATTTTATTTGGGTACAACGTCACAATTGTCAGTTAAAGCGACGCAGTGCCGAATCGCAAAAAGCGCTCTGGTCCTACAGAAATCCTTCCGGGGGTGAAGTGGTTAATAGGCACAGAATACCACATTCTCCAAAATCTTGTAGAAATCCTTCCCAGAAGAAAGGGGACTGTTATACCCACCAAGGTTACCCACTCTAAATTAAATGTCCATTAGTGATGCACCGAAATTTCAACAGCCGAAAATTATCAGCCGAAAATAGAGTTTTCCTTGCACATGGTGTATATTTCATAGGTCACGTGACTCAAAAAATGGGGTGAATTTTTGATGTGTTCTTGCTGTGTTTTCAATGCATTTTAATGGGGAGGTGAGTGTTTAATGCGCTTTGTCAGATATGCACCAAAAATGCAGCAAGCAGAATTTTTAACACTGCTTCAAAACGTGCTGATAATGACCAACAATAAATTCTTATTCATTTAAATTCATGATATGAATACATTTTTTTTAAATTTAATACAATTATTTATAAAAAATATATTTATTTTTTAAAAAAACATTAATTTCAGTTTCGGCCAACTGCATCCTGAATTTTCGGTTTCGGAACCAAAATTTTCATTTTGGTGCACCACTAATATCCATGGTTTTGAAAAGGGATGTCCCACAACCTCATAAAGTTTCAAGTGCGTATAACATGTAGGTAATGCACATGGTGGGCCAACATCTCCAATAAAAGAGATCTGGCAGATTGTAATATTTGATCTGATGTGCCAATACAACAATGTAATGCTGGTGTTATATGGTGAGATAAACAGGATGACCAAAGAAGCACCAAATAGTCAACGTTGAATAACCGGTCATCCATTCAGCTGTCTTCAGCTGTCAGTGTTCTCTCTGATAAATCAAGCCCTTGTTTGTGTATAGCGATATCTTAAAGCAAATGTATACCAAAGCTGTCTATACATGTTGCAATCTTTTTGTACAATTTTCTTTAAATTTAGCAACAACTATGTGGTGGAAGGGCCTGCCTGTCTGGATATAGACTGACTGATAGGTCCTCACATTATATCATTTTGGTAAATCTAAAGGAATTTGTAGAGTAGAGTGTGGGGATTGTACAATCAGACTGTAATCTGTAACATGTATATATTTAATATAAAAATGAATAGGGAGCTACACAGCAGTTGCCAGTCCATAGTCATAGAGGTCTTTATGACTAAGGCCGTGGGAGGGTGAAACGCATCAGAGGGGTGTGGCTTGGGAGGAGACAAGCTGAAACTATTTTTCTACACATGGTGATTGGCCTGGCAGCTGGTGTGCGGCTCTCTATTCTAGGCTGGACAAGTCCTGTTGGATGCCAGCACCCAGCAGCATTGAAGCCACCAGGTTGTTGCATGTATGTGCTTGGAGTAGAGCTCTTCATTATTTTTTAGGTTCACAATGTATAAACCCACAACATTAAAATCAGTTTGTATATGCACTAAAGCATGCTTGTTATACTCACCGTGAAACCTAAGGGGTTAACCCTCTGCATTGTTTAAAAAGGCTGATTGATCCTGTCTTCTCTGTTCCTCCCCTTTTTCCAACATCCCCAATCCATCTTCTGATAGAACAGAAGCTTGGGGGCACGCTGCACATGCTCCATTTGGTGTGTGTTGCTAGAGAGTTTTTTTTTCTTGGGAGAGTGCATGGGATCAGCACAGGACCAATCAGCACTGTCCAGACAGAGGATTAGGGGCCCTGCAGCCTCATAGGACAATCACAGGAGAATGAAAATGAAAACTCTTCCTACAAGACACTGATAGAAGTCATAAAACTGCTCTAACTGCTCATGAGAAAAATGTATTTAGCAGTTTATATATGCTAAAACTATTACATTTCTAATGTTCTGTGTACTGTGGGAGACCAGATACAATGCATCCGGAAAGTATTCACTTTTTCCACATTTTGTTATGTTGCAGCCTTATTCCAAAATGGATTAAATTAATTATTTTCCTCAAAACTCTACAAACAATACCCCATAATGACAACGTAACAAGTTTGTTGGAAATCTTTGCAAATTTATTAAAAATAAAGCACAAACAAATCTCATGTACATAAGTATTCACAGCCTTTGCTCAATACTTTCTTGAAGCACCTTTGACACCAATTACAGCCTCAAGTATTTTTGAGTATGATGCTACAAGCTTGGCACACCTATTTTTGGGCAGTTTCTCCCATTTTTCTTTGCAGGACCTCTTGAGCTCCATCGGGTTGGATGGGGAGCGTCGGTGCACAGTCATTTTCAGATCTCTCCAGAGGTGTTCAATCGGGTTCAGGTCTGGGCTCTGGGTGGGCCACACCAAGACATTCACAGAGTTGTCCCATAGTCACTTCTGTAATCTTGGCTGTGTGCTTAGGGTTGATGTCCTGTTGGAAGATGAACTTTCGCCCCCGTATGAGGTCCAGAGCGCTCTGGAGCAGGTTTTCATCAAGGATGTCTCTGTACATTGCTGCATTCAGCTTTCCCTCGATCCTGACTAGTCTCCTGGTTCCTGCCGCTGAAAAACATCCGCACAGCATGATGCTGCCATTACCATGCTTCAATGTAGGGATGGTATTGGCCAGGTGATGAGCGGTGCCTGGTTTCCTCCAGACATGACGCTTGCCATTCAGTCCAAAGAGTTCAATCTTTGTTTCATCAGACCATGGAATTTTGTTTCTCATGATTTGAGAGTCCTTCAGGTGCCTTTTGGCAAACTCCAGGCGGGCTGTCATGTGTCTTTTACTGAGGAGCGGCTTATGTCTAACGGATGATGGAGGCCACTGTGCTCATTAGGACCTTCAATGCTGCAGAAATGTTTCGGTACCCTTCCCCAGATCTGTGCCTCCATACAATCCTGTCTCAGAGGTCTGCAAACAATTCGTTGGACTTCATGGCTTGGTTTGTGCTCTGACATGCACTGTTAACTGTGGGGCCCTATATAGACAGGTGTGTGCCTTTCCAAATCATGACCAATAGACTGAATTTACCACAGGTGGACTCAAATCAAGTTGTGGAAACAGGATGCACCATGTACATGTGATTTTTTTTCCCGTGTTTTAATTTTAATAAATTTGAAAAGAATTCAAACAAACTTCTTTCACATCGTCATTATGGTGTATTGTTTGTAGAATTTTGAGGAAAATAATGAATTTAATCAATTTTGGAATAAGGCTGTAACATAACAAAGTGTGGAAAAAACAAAGCGCTGTGAATACTTTCTGGATGCACTTTATAGTGAATGCAGGGTCTTGGGTTTAAGTTTAAGTTGGTGTTGTGCTAACAGTGAGTCCAGCCATGTGATATGGCAAAGTGGAGCCTGAAAACATTAACTTTTGCCAAGGCATTGGTAACACAGTCTTTGCTGATGGGGAGGATCGCTGTTCAGACAAAAGCATCAAATGGCCAGTTTTAACAGAAGATAATCTACCAAAAACCTTTATCAGAGACCACGTGACCAACACCTAGGTCATATAATTATGCTCAAGAGAGATTTCATTTAAGGCCATCAAAACTGTCTATAGATGGAGGCATCTGATCACTTCAAACTAAATGATCAACCCCTGAGCAAGCTTCTATAATGGCATACATTTACACTTTCCTGAACATGACAGCTATGAAGCAGGAGGAGCAGCAAGCAAGATCTCAGAAAATATGGAATAACATTGGGTGAAATTCCACCTGCCAGCTGCTAGTTATGTAGACCCCAGAGGCGGCTCTAGACTTTATGAGGCCTTAGGCAAAACCTAGACATGAGGCCCTACTCACGCCCATAATGGGAAAAATAATTCAAGCGATAAAAAAATTAACTTTTTAAATTGCATATATTAAGAGCTTTAAAGTGCTGGTGTCAGTACTCTTTATCTCGGTGCTGGTGTTAGTGTCAAATTAGGCGGTTGCGAGGCCCCTGTGAGTGCGAGGCCTTAGGCGACCGCCTAATTGGCCTAATTAGAGAGCCGCCTCTGGTTGACCCTAATATAATGATCTATGGCCCATACGCAGGCTGATTATTGCCCAATCAGTTGTTTTGCATGCAGAGGTGGATTAAGGTACAATGCCTTCATAGCCAAGGTAGCAGCTTTGGCCCCTACATTCCTTCAAATGACATTTCTAAGCATTGCAATCGACATACAGAAGTCACACTCTCTGCATGATCTGAAATGACATAGCCCACCCCATTAGATGCCAGCTGCCTAGAGTGAAATTACATTCAGTTGCACAGCTTTGACCAAGTGCTGAATCCTCCTGGAGAATAAAGGAAGCGGCTGGGTCCCTTTTATGTCCACCGTACCCTAGGCTCATGCCTAGGTTGCCTTGTGGATGATCCAGCTCTGATTTCCCTGGGGGTAAAATATACTGGTGTGAAGCTTCTTCAACACAGTTAATTTTGCTCCAAAATAAAGAACCATTGACCTTAATTTCAGTGCCAAGCTGCGGTTAGCTTACCCCACACACATGGGACCAAGTATCCTTTATGACCTAGACAAGTGTGGCAGCAACTTAGAGGTCATTTCCTCAGCAATGCTCCAGTCTGGCTGTATCTAGATGCTTTGTTTTCCATCCAAACAAGACTTCTAGGAGGGAGGAGGAGATATTTTTGAAGGAGGCTGTGAAGGTGCAGCTTTCTGGCTGGGCTCAGCCAGGACAGGCAATGACACACTCTGATAAACCGGTTAGATCTTCCTTGTGTCTGTATATAACAGAGAAACGTGTCATGGGGCCGAGATGGTGTGTTTATTGGTGAAGACGCACCAGGGAGGGGGGCACCAGGACAAAGAGGGTCTGTTAGACTATACGCTGTGACCCATGAGCCTGGGGCAATGCTCAGATGGGAACTGATGTGCTTTTGTCAAGTAGGCACTAATATAAGCAAAGAAAGCAAGGGGAAGCACTATTGTTTTGTCCTGAAATCAGTGAACAATTGGAAACAGTAAACCAGTGTGGTTTATATAAACAGATCATATCATTTGAATATACGTGTGTAAATATTAGCTATTATGGACCAAAAAGTGCATTTTAATCCTGTACACGTATAACTTCCTGTAGGTAGCTTCCCGAGAGGGATGCCATCTGCTTGGAGTTTGTATGTCCTCCCTGTGTTTGTGTGGGTTTCCTCTAGCTGCTCAGGTTTCTGCTCACATTCTGAGAGCATATTGATAAGTTTATCAGCTTACACCCAAACAGAACCTTGTCTATATATGTGTAGGTGTGAAGGAACCTGAGAGAACATTCAGTGCACTGGTATAGGTGGGTCTATGTGTTGTATGACAGAGATCACGCCGAAAGGCCCTTCTTCCTCAGTCTAAAATGGTTGATAACATGAACCTGTAGGTTGTGCTAAATGTTGCTAAATAAAATGCCAAATTTCACATGTAGCACCCTCCTAGGTAGGTGCTAGAAGAGAGTGTAGTTTTGGGTCTTTCTGCTTACCAGGAAGATTGTTAGGCAAATTTAGAATGCTCTCTGCCTACCAGGCAGCAGAATCTATTGGTAAGGTCTGCTCATGGTGCTCAGGTGCAGCTCAGCTTGTCTGAATGTTCCACACTGGTCCAATAGGGGGGCATATTGGACAGTGGGTGGGAACCTAACAAGTGAGGGCACCGTCATTGTTACAGCCCTGGTTATGGGCAGAGGAAAGTGCCTCATTGCTTGCTGGGTGACTATATAAATGCTAAGGGCACATGTGCTTGGGGTCTTCAGCTGGAGAGTGGGGTCCTGGAAGTTCTCATGCAGCATTGGGTAGTTGACCTAAGGATCTGAAGACAAAGAGAAGCTGAACCTAGAGGTCCAGCAGAGCTGACTGGAAGGGAGACACCAGGAAGGATCTGATTCTGCCTACTGTGAGTACAGATCTGTGTCATGTGGCCTGTCCTGTGAGGGCCACCCCAACAACTAGAAGAGTCAGAGGACGGGTGTCAGTCAAGGGGATGCTAAATAGTGTCCTGAAGATAAAATAGTTGCATCAAGTCTGCTGCTAGAGAGACTTAATTCCTCCATACATGTGGCAGTATGGTAAAAGCAGTGTGATTGCTTACACAAATACTCTGGTGAGGCCAAGTGAGAGTTTTCTTTATCTGCTGTAAATAGTTCATTTGGAGTATACCACTGTTCCATTCTCCCATCCAAGTTTCACAATAAATATAAAAAAAACAAAATACCCTGGACTGTTTATTGAGTAACGAGCAAACAGGAGTAAGGAGGGATATGTGAAAACCCCCAGCAACTGTCTGCAGGTAATCAGAGGGAAGACTAAAAAGTCAATACACTGCAAGCCCTACTGCAACAGTGCTACACAGCAATAATCTAGTACGTGATCTGACACTTCTGGGTAGGGGGCACGCATGCGCCGCTGGCAGAGGCCCACACCCACTGTGATTATACACAACGGGAGCTGAACTAGGGGTACCATGGACTCGATGTCCGCCAACACCCGCCTATCATCCAGCACAGAGGAAGATCTGCAGTTTTCCTATGTAAACAAGGCAGATTGCCAATCTGACAGGAGGGAAGGCATAGATGCTGTGTTCCTGCAAAGCAGGGACATGGATCCGTGTCTTCCCCTAGTAAAAAAGCACCTCCCAAGTGCTGTACACTAAAACACTGGCTAGGCACACAGTTAACCCTTTGAGCACTTCAAGCCTCACTTTCAGGGTGGTTTATGTGGACAGCTTTACCCTGGATGCCTGCATACTTAGGTGTGCCTGTTTTAATCATCAGCCATATGAGTTGCTAAATCTTGTACCTTCATTAAATGTAACCATATTGCTACACTTAGAGGCATCTTTCTTCTCTTTTATACTTAGTTGTGATGTGACGCTACTTGTATATCAAGACATCGCTCGTTTATCAAGTCAAAATTTATTTAAAAATTTAGCTTGTCTTGCAAAACGCTCTCAAACCAAGGTTTTACTGTAGATCCAAATCAATTTTTTTTTAAAATATCATACAATTATTTAACACTTTCTTTTCATATTAAAAGTTAATTTCAATCTTTTAAATTCTGCAATTTTCATTAAAATAATTCTGCCATGGGATAGTAGGGACAGTGTACTTTAAATGGACACCAATACGAACACCTGAAATGGTAACGGGAGTACCTTAAGTAGTAGGCCACCCACAGAATGCATATGTGTGGCAACAAAGAAGGTGGGCTTGCACACATACGTCCATGGACATTCAAGGTTTCTGTGCTAAGAGTGGTCCCAGCACAATGACTGAGATGTCTTCGTCATGATCAGGAGCTGGCTGGATGGGCTCCCAATCATATGACCACTGTACAGTCAATCACAGTAGTCAGGTGATCAGGAAGTCCATCCCACCCCACAGGAAGGTGTTAAAGTTTTATAATCAAATCCAACTGGCCTAGCAGTTTTTATTTTCTAATCTGCCCTATGTAGGAATGCCTAAATTTAACAATCAGACTCAGAACGGTTGTGGCGCTGGCAACAGACCTTAATTTTGCAGTATTTGTACATAAGCTACAAAGTATCCAGTTTCACTTCTGTGTAGTATGGTTTCCTGTAAGATTGCAAAATATCAAAAGGTCGGTAGACTTAGTGCATGCACTATAACTGCCACAAAACTACTAGAAGTGTAAGCTGTGCATGTCACCTCTTGCTGGCCATACACACAAATTATTTTTTCATTCAGCCTAGGGGCTAAACAAAAAAAATCTCACATATTCTGCCATCCACACTAATAGTAAGGATGGACGAATTTCCAGTTGTGGCTAATGTTATTTGGACAGCAGGCACCCAAACAGTGCCTGCAGCCACTGTCCGGGCCAACAATGTTCCACCTGGCTCCTTCCATTTTTCGGATGTCAGGTAGGAGGCAATACCAACTGATGGTTCCATCTGGAACCGGCTGAAATTCAGTCTGTGTATGGCCAGAACTTAAAGAGCTTCTAAAGGCAACTCAAAATAAAAAGTAAAACAACAAACATCTTATTGTTACCTGCTCTGCACAATGGTATTGTACAGAGCACAGAGCGACCCCAAACCTCCTCTTCTGGGGTTCCCGTCAGATGCTGTCCGCTCCTCCTCTTCTACGTCTATCAAACCGCTTGCTATGGGGGCAGATGTGCTGCGTGCTTGATTCTGAGCCGGGCTGTATGTGGCCATAGACAGAGAAAAGATATACCTGTGCTCAGATCCCAATATCTTGAATTACCAGGTGCTAAAGGGGTATGACTACATGTTAACACTACAAATACTAAATGGACCCTCTGCACACTGCTACACCCTTCCCAGCAAACTATGCCATGTAAAATAGGGATATTTAGTTCACATATATTGCAATACATGTTTAAGCTGACCAATTCCGTCAAGGTAATCTCTCTTTTGGCCAGTCCTACACTGCTTTGCCACTGCGAATGCTATGGTGGACACCATGCCAACCTGGAGCACAAAGACACAAGATGGGGGAGAGCGACTAGGTTCAGATCTGGTCACTGACCTGTATATAACAGAGAAAATATATACCTGTGCCCAGAACCCAATAGCTTGTATGTGTAATTGAACTACCAGGTGCTAAAGGGGTGTGACCACACAGGGGTGTTTTACATTGCATAGTTTGCTGGGAAGGGTGTAGCAGTGTGCAGAGAGTCCATTTACTATTTGTAGTGTTAACATGTAGTAATACCCCTTTAGCATCTGGTAGGCCAATTACACTTACAAGCTATTGGGATCTGAGCACAGGTATATCTTTTTTCTGTTGTATACAGGTCAGTGACCAGATCTGAGCCTAGTCGCTCTCCCCCATTTTGTGTCTTTTTGTTCCAGGTTGGCATGGTGTCCACCGTAGCATTTGCAGTGGCAAGGCAGTGTAGGACTGGCCAGAAGAGGGATTACTTTGACGGAGTTGGTCAATATCCCTGGTTTTCATCATAGCTCCCAACTGTTCCTGATTTCGAGGGACTATCCCTCATTTGGAACAAAGTCCCTCTGTCCTTCTCATTTTGGTCTGATCTATATAGTTGTATATAAAATGCACTATTTATCTTTCAAAAAGTGTTTCCCAGTGCTAAACCTTTCATCCAATTTCTGAATTGCTGCATTTGTGAATTCCAAAAGCCAATATAAACGAATAGTAGTGTTAAAAAAAAAACACTTGTGGGTTCAGCTACTCATTTTTTTGTATATTTCTTCCTTGAGGGGGTGTGGCAGGGGGTGTGTCCTATGCCTATATACTTTTGCTAATAAGTGTCCCTCGCTCCCATCCCAAAAAGTTGGGAGGTATGTTTTCATTGCATAGTTTGCTGGGAAGGGTGTAGCAGTGTGCAGAGGGTCCATTTAGTATCTGTAGTGTCCATAGACACACAGTGCTGTTCAGCCCAGTCCCCCACTCCCTCATTAAGAGCCAGTGGCTCCTGCTGCTGTCTCAGTCCCTGTGAGTAGAGGGAGAGAGGAGAGAAGAGCAGTGAATAGTGATGAATCGATTGAGGACTGGGGCAATTATTTAAGGAGAGTGGGAAGAGAATGTTTTTTACCTTAATGCAGGGAATGCGCAGGTGCCTGACCTTGGAAGATGGCCACATGGAAGATGAATGGGGGGAGGGGATTGATGTAGTGTTGAACTTACTTTTAAAATCATTTTAGGCATTTCATCTTAATGACACTAAAGCATATTTTGGGAAATCGTTATGTTCCTTGTATATCCTTGCTATAAAATTAATTGGGGGACATTCATTCAGCAAATTGGAACACAGTTAGGCGTAAATCAGGTTGCATCGCCCTTAGCAAAGCCTCTGTTACAGCTTTACAGTGTATTGGTGACCTGTGTGCCTGAATTTCTGGAGAGCTAATTGCAACAGATTTACAAAGTCTACATCTGATTTATTATGAAGGATGAGACAGATTTTTACTCTAAACAGACCCATCATTAAGAAGTGGTCAAGGGAAGATTTTATTTTGTTGCAGTGCAACTTTGTAACTCATAAAGGTACAACTTCAACATTAAATACAAACAGAATGAAAAAGGTAAAATAATATAAAAATATATATATATCAGTCCCAATTATGTAAAGAAATCCATCACTGTGCTGATAAAAATCTTGTGTGATCCACAGCTTGCAATCCCCAGTTGCACCAGCTGCGCGACTTGCAGGGCGAAGCAAGTCGCCCCGCTCGAGACGACCTCAGCGCGGCTTGCAAGGAGACTTCTATCCATAGAAGTCAATGCAAGTCGCGCTGAGGTCGCCCCGAAAATAGTGCAGGAACCTTTTTCTAAGTTGGAGCGACCTGAGTCGCTCCTATTATAACGGTTCCATTGCACTGCATGGAGACGACTTGTCAGGCGACTCAAGTCGCCTGACAAGTCGCCTCAGTGTGAACCGGCTCTTAACAGAATCTTTAGACCCTATTACAGAGTCAAAAAAAGCATGTAGGTTAAAATGTAATCAATGGAGGATCTATATAAAAGCCCACAAGGATGTCAGATTTGTCAAAACGCGTAGGTCCGAGCTTACGCACGTGATGTCGCAATGCTCATCTGTACCAGGAAGTGTTTGGATCAGTTCCCGGGAATGGCATTTTTTATTAAGCGTTTAGCTATTTTAAATTTGTAAATAGCATATTTATCTTTGACTCTTATTAAAGTTTTATACAGTTTCACACTATGTGAGTTTCCCTAATTTGCTTTCATGATACGGTAAACCGTTTGGGGACCTGTGAATGGCACTGTAAGACTATTTATACCGTAGATTGGGAGACATCATAGGATCTCCTGGAGGTGTCTTTTATATAGATCCTCCATTGATAAAATGTTAACATACATGTCTATTTGACTCTGTAATAAGATCCAAAGGTTCCGGTAACAGTCCTCTTAACTCGAGGTGACAGTGCTCCTGGGGATTATTTTTGGTGCAACTCCTTTAAAGTCCCATGGGCAATTTCTTTGGTTAAGAGGTCTCATATTTAGGGACTGAGCTACATCATTATTTATTGTACCTTGGCTTTATGTTTTGTTTATTTATATTGAAGTTGATCTATCCATTGACTTGAGTATAACCAGCCTTTCAGGTTTTTCTCGTGCGATCACTACCATAGCTATAGATCGCTATAGCCGCCAGCAATGATCATAGTATTCTGATGGCAAGGAACCCTCCTGCTATCAGAATACAATAGTGCAGCGGGAGGGATTCCCCTTTCAACACTGACTGAAAGACAAAGAGAAGGCAACGGTTTTAAATGCATTCTTCTCCTTAGTTTTCACAAAAGAAAAGGGTATATAGTAACCAAGACTGTAATATTAATAACACATCACAGAATGTACTTCTGTGGCTAACAGAAACGTGTCAGAAACAGTGTCAGAAATAGACTTGAAAAACTTAACCCAAATAAGTCATCAGGACCAGATGGCTTAGGGCCGGTTCACACTTAAGCGGCGCGACTTCACGGCCTGTTCACATCTAGGCGAATTGTCAGGCGACTTGAGTCGTCTGACAATTCGCCTCAATGCTGTGCAATGGAACCGTTCTAATAGGAGCGAATCGCTTCGCTCCGCCTTAGAAAAATGGTTCCTGCACTATTTTCAGGGCGATCTCAGCGCGGCTTACATTGACTTCTATGATAGAAGTCTCCTGACAAGCCGCGTTGAGATCGCCTCGAGCGGGGCGACTTGCTTCACCCTGGCAAGTCGCGCCGCTCAAGTGTGAACCGGCCCTTACACCCAAGGGTCTTTAACCACTTCAATACTGGGCATTTAGAGCACTTCCCGCCCAGACCAATTTTCAGCTTTCAGTGCTGTTGCATTTTGAATGAGAATTGCGCAGCCGTGCGACACTGCACCCAAACAAATTTTTTATCATTTTGTTCCCACAAATAGAGCTTTCTTTTGGTGGTATTTGATTGCCTCTGCGTTTTTTATTTTTTGCGCTATAAATAAAAAAAGACTGAAAATTTTGAAAACATTTTTCTGTGTTTCTGTCACAAAACTTTGTATAAAGTACATTTTAGGGCACTGACGGGCACTGATGTGGCTACACTGATGAGGCTAGACTGACAGGCACTGAGGAGGCAGTACAGATTGGCACTGATGAGGTGGCACTGATAAGGTTACACTGATGATGGGGCACATATGCAGCACTGATGGTGCTAACTAAGCCTAACGTAGTGATGTGTTACGAGTAGTGTTGAGCGAACCCGGACTGTAACGTTCGGGTCCGTACCGAACTTTCGGGTGTCCGGGGCACGGACCCGGACCCGGACATTTCAAAAATCGTTCGGGTTCGGTCCGGGGTTCTGCTATTTTACTCCACGTGTTGAGAAGCGGCAGGGCAGCCAATCAACAAGCGTTTCACTGGTTTGCCCTTAGAAGCCATCACAGCCATACCTACTAATGGCATGGCTGTGATTGGCCAGCGCATCATGTGACCCAGCCTCTTTATAAGCTGGAGTCACAGTGCTGCAGTCACATGCTCCTTGGGTTAGTGTAGGGAAAGGTAGCTGACTGCGTGAGGGACAGATTTGAGACATTTTAAGACCTGATCCTGCATCCTGAGATAGATTACTTTACTACTGCTGTCTGTGCTGTTGCTCTGAGGACAGATAGCAGAAATTAGAGATTTCACATACCGCTGCTTTGAGTTGCAGATCAAACTCTGCTTAAAACAACGATCGCTACGATCGTGCTCAACGATCAGATTGTTGGGGGAATTTGAGATTTCAAATACCGCTGCTTTGAGTTGCAGATCAAACTCTGCTTAAAACAACGATCGCCACGATCGTGCTCAACGATCAGAATGTTTGTGG
>BLSH010454095.1:626221-636569 GCA_018402905.1 Glandirana rugosa
AACATGTTGTCTTCAACCTACTCGTCTGATCTTTTGAAACCAACATGTTGTTCGGCAACATGTTGACAACATGGCACACATGTCTCTTCAACCAGGTTGTTTCAACATGCACGTTTTGTGCCTACGAGCCTTCAGTCCTTGCGGGCCTTCACAGGCAAGACCCTTCGGATGCAAGGATTAAGTGTTTAGTGTAAGTGGACTTGAAGTAGCAATATGCGAGCATTGATCTCAACTCGCTTGTGGACCTGCAAGCCCAAGACGACCAGGCAGGCTTGAAGCCCTGTTTCAGGCCCAGGCCCAGGCCTCCGTGCGATCGTTCGGGTTCCGTCCGGACCCGGACCCGGACTTTGTCCCGAAGTTCGGACGGACCAGCAGAACCCGAACGTCCAGGTGTTCGCTCAACTCTAGTTACGAGCGTATAACGATGAAGTTCAGGTGAATGTGATTTGTGAATTAGGAACGTAGGCTTCCCAGAACGGACACTTCCGGGCGTTCCTGACTTCCGAGCATCCGTGTTTTGCACGTACAACTTTGTTGGACCAACTTCTCTGTACACACGGTACAACAGTTGTACAACGGCTTGTTGTACAACCAAAGTTTTCTAGTCTGCTCATCCAACTTCTGTTGTACAACTGTTGTATGCTGGCTGTTGTAATCGCGCGTACTGACAGTCAGATGATCGTACAACAAGCTGGTTGTACGACCGTTGTTGTACAACTGTTGTACTGTGTGTACGGGGCTTAAGGCCACCTTTGCATGGGCAGCTGAGGGGCAGTGAAAACTGGTAGCTGAACTATGATTTTATTGCGCCGCCATTCAAGTGCATGGCACCCTGCTGTGATTGCTCTGTAATAAACATGGTTGCAGCGTGGTGCTGTGGCCTTTCAAAGGTTAATACAGGCTTCAGAGTTGCATGTCAAATGAAAAGCAATCCGTAGTAATCACGGCTGAATGTATAAATGTCATCAAACAGCGTCACCTCTACAGGCTACCCAACATTGCAAAGCAAGTGAAATCTGTATTACCTTTGTTATGTTAGAACGCAGAGTCTGAACTTGCTCACTCCATGTTGCAGCAGCACTGGGACAATGCTAAACTGATAGGACATGACTAGGGTAGCTCAGATCACGCCTGCATATACTATGACTCAAAACATATACCTTTACCTTACCCCCTTTCAACATTTCCCCAATAATGACACCAGAAACTGTATTGGGGTTAAATGGCCGTTTCGGCCTTTTATTAAACCAAAACAATTTAACATCAACATTAAACCACGTAACCAGAGGAAGAAAGAAAAGTTGCAGATCCTTGACGACACCATCTCATATAACTCTGGACTCTGATACCCTTAAGTTAGGTTCTGTCCCCAGCCGCTACCACCGCCTCGAGGACTTTCCTAACTAACCACAGACTCCTACCACCTTACCCACCCGGTCAATCTGAACTGGAACCAGACTAACCGGAGGACTCCATACCTGAGATGGGTCTCCACCGTTTCACCAATATACCATTTTTCACCTTCGTCAAGGACCCCAACCGCCAACTCCTAACCACATCGTCCGAAACCTCCAGCATAGGGAGGGTGGGAGGGCGCTTCTTCACTATGTCCTGCTGCAAGTGCCTGCTCCTCTTACTCCACCCTTAGACTACACTATGCAGCACCTCCCCGTCCACCATCCAATCCGTTAAGACCTCTAACCTCCTCAGCCAAACCCCCTTTTAAACCTGTTCTGCCTGGTCTTCCTTCCACCCCTGTCATGTATTTACTTCGCCTATCATTTCATTCCTGCTCCGTTCATTTCTTGACTAGGGTAGTTCAGATCACCCCTGCATATACTATGACTCAAAACATATACCTTTACCTTACCCCCTTTCAACATTTAACCAATAATGACACCAGAAACTGTATTGGGGTTAAATGGCCATTTCGGCCTTTTATTAAACCAAAACAATTTAACATCAACATTAAACCACGTAACCAGAGGAAGAAAGAAAAGTTGCAGATCCTTGACGACACCCTCTCAGACTCCTACCACCTTACCCACCCGGTCAATCTGAACTGGAACCAGACTAACCGGAGGACTCCATACCTGAGATGGGTCCCCACCGTTTCACCAATATACCATTTTTCACTTTCGTCAAGGACTCCAACCGCCACCATGGCACAAGTATGACACCTTATACTTGTGCACGCCTCCACACCTGCAAAGCCCTCTGTATGCCATCCTGTAATCCCAAACTCCAGAGGTCGATGCCCACTGCATTAAGATGTACACCGTCACCTCTCAAATATCTCCAAGTATCAACCTCCAATTCAGCATGCCTAATCACCAAGCCACCATTCCGAACAAAAAACTTTCCCACCTCCTTATTCACTTTTATTCGGGCCTTATTCAACTTTTCCACCGACCTCGCCCCTCGCCACGCAGTGCGTGCCACTATGTCTGACCACACCACCAACATATTTGGAAATGCTGACCGGAGCTTAAGGAAATCCCATTTTACGTCCTTTATTATCTGTCTCATGGGGCGAAGACCTAGATCATTCCCCCCAACGTGCAGCACCACAATGTCCGGGCTCCTGTCCAATCTCGCAAAACGGTGAATCTCAGGAAGAACCCTATGCCAAAGCATACCAGGGACCCCAATCCATCTTAAGCTGCCAAGCTCTATGTCAACACACAACTGCCTACCCTTGGGTCTAACCTCCGCTCTCTTGGCCCCCCAAAAGACGTACGAGTGTCCCAAAACCCAAATGAGACATCGGGGGGCATCTGTAACGACAGAAAGAAGGCACATACCCAAGTTACCGTATACATATTAACATATAACATAGATAAACAATAACACACATAACCTCGACAGACACCCCGTAGAACACCCATTAGATGAGGTGTGGCCTAACATAACTCTTGTACCTCCTAGATTCCCATCTCCCAATCCGCTTTATAACTGGCTCAGGAAGGCCCCACCTGGATGCCTCCGTAGCTGCCCCTATGCGAAATGAGTGGGACGCATACTCACCCAGAACTAGTCCAGACACAGCCAGACACCTTCTGAAAGCTGCGGTGAATTGGTATTTGGACAAGAACGAACCATCCCCATGCACCAGGAAAGACCCGTCTCCACCCCGCCGCACTGAACCAAAGGGCTCCACTGCCCTCACTGGACATAACTCCGCACTACTGCCTCTAAACAATTCTACCTCAACACCCTTCCCCCTCTGATCCGTCTTGGATCGCCTGATCCAAATCCTGACGAACTCATCGGAACAAGTCACATCCTCCTGCATTATCCCGCCGGGAGCATGCTTAGAAGGGCTGACCAGTTCACTTATCCGGAAAGCCCCGTAGAACGCCAACAAAAAGGCTGCTCTAAACAACAACTCAAATGCCGACAAACAAACCTCCGACAAGGCTTAAAGAACCCCTCATAAAACTTCAAATGAGACTGGGCGTCGCAAATCCACACAACGCCTATCTTTCCTGTACCCCTTAATCGCCTGCCTGACCACAAAGGACTTTGTGAACTCCCCGTCACCCTGCAGCTTAAACAGAAAGGCCAGTCCCGCTAATTTTTTATTTATGCCGGACACCGAGACACCTTGAGCCACATTGCTACAGACAAAATACAACACCAGCAACGTCATGTCCATTCCAGTGTTCCAATCACCTACCTCCTCCAGTAACGACCACCATTCTTTCCAAACCTTGCCGCATGACGCCCATGTTCCAGCGCTGAGCAAGTTCTGGATCAAGCCAGCGATGACTCCAACGCAATCTTCCACAACTTGTGAGGACAAGGCACTCCCTCCTTCTCCGCCTCCGGCGCCAGCAGCCGAAACTCGTTCCACTGAAAACGAGACAAAGCATCCGCTAGTTTGTTGGTAACACCCGGAATGTGCACTGCATACACAAACGTATTAAGTCTCAAACAGCTCAAAACTAAATATCGCAGCATCCTAATCACAGGGGGAGAAGAAGCAGATATCTTGTTAATGGCCATAACAACCCCCAAGTTATCGCAATTAAATCGCACTTTCTTATTCTGAAAGGCCTCGCCCCAAAGTTCCACTGCCAGCACAATGGGGAACAGCTCCAGTAACACCAAATTCTTGAGCAACCCCGCGGCATGCCATGATGTCGGCCATGGCTCAGCACTCCAGCAACCCTGAAAATATGCGCCGTAGCCCGCCGACCTTGCTGCATCCGTAAACAAGACAAAATCGGCGTTGCTGACTGGACCCTCCTGCCACAAAGAATGTCCGTTAAAGGACTCCAAAAAGACATCCCAAACCTGTAGATCTGCTCTAAGTTCTGAAGTAAGCCTCACATAGTGCCCTGGGGATTTTACGCCAGACGTAGCCACCGCCAACCTCCGGCAAAGATGCGACCCATTGGAATTATTCTGCACGCAAAATTCAATTTACCCAGTAGAGATTGCAGGTCTCTCAATTTGATTTTCCGACGACCACTAGTCTGACCTACTTCTACCCGAAGAGCCCTCAATTTTTCCAGCGGCAGCCTACATTCCATGGCCACGGAATCAATGGTAATGCCCAGATAATCTAGCTCCGTGGTCGGGCCCTCCATTTTGTCAGCTGCCAACGGCACACCGAAACATTCGGCCAGATGTTGAAAGGTCCCCAACAAAACGGCACAAACCCTGGACTCTGGCGGTCCGATACACAGGAAATCATCCAAATAATGGATGATCAAATTCAACCCAGCCACCTCCCTCACTGTCCACTCCAAGAACGAACTAAAGGTCTCAAAAAGGGCGCAAGAAATGGAACACCCCATCGGGAGGCACCCGTACACATAGTAAGACCCCTGCCAGTAACAACCCAAAAACCTGCAACTTAAGGGATGTACTGGTAACAGTCGAAATGCTGCCTCCACATCGGATTTCGCCATCAGTGATCCCCTCCCATACTTCCGCACCCAATAAATTGCCGCATCGAATGATGTATAGGTAACCGCGCACTCACGCGGATTGATACCATCATTCACTGAACCCCCTTTCGGGTACGAGAGATGGTGAATCATCCGAAACGTGCCGGGCTCCTTCTTTGGAACCACCCCCAATGGGGACACCACCAGCCCCTCCAACGGTGGCTTCAAAAACGGGCCACTCATGCGCTCCAAGGAGACTTCTTTGTGCAGTTTTGCAGACACTACTTCAGGATGAAGCAGCGCAGAACGTAAATTTTCCGGAATGGGCGGAACTCCCCCTAGTATACTGGGAATGCGAAATCCTTCGCGGAACCCAGCCTCCAGGAGACAAGCTGCCGCTCGATCCAGGTACCTATTTAGAAAGGGCAACATCTTTTCCAGCATCACCAGCGTCCTCCCTTTTTCCAGAACCATCGCCGTTGCGCCCTTTTCCTTGTTTGAAACACCTATGCAGTTACCGCAGCCCGAACACTCATTTAAAGCGGCAGGTGTTTCCAAAACTACAGGAACCGTAGTTATATTGCCAGCATACCCCTTTTTTTCGAAGGGCCGACGACCCTGAGGCAGATGCAACGCCGCCCCCCCCCCCGAGAAAAAGCTGGCCCGCCCTGGGCGAAGTCATTAACTTCATCCATAGGCTGATATCCTTGTGATCCCAGCGAATGGATGGGCGAATCGCTTTTCTCTGGCGGAACTGCTCATCATAGCGCAGTCAACCAATCCCACCATAGACCCTGTGCGCCTCACCAATGGCCTCTAAATAACAAAATAAGGCCAAACAGTTTTCTGGTGCCTTTTCACCTATAACGCTAGCGAAAATCGCAAACGCCTGCAACCATTTGCAAACGTCCGCGGAATAAGCCGATACCTCCTCTTCTCCTCCTCCTCCTTCTTGCTCTCCTCTGGCTTAACCCGGTCTAAATTAAATTTCTCCAACGGCAGCAGGGAAAATATTTCCACATACTCACCCCGCCATATTTTCTCACGTACCTCCGTTTTGAGATAAGCCCCCAGCGGACCCTCAAAGCACACATATACCTCACATTTCGCCGAGTCCGCCAGCCTCACCTTATCCCCATCTTTGTCTCCATCCTTCGCCGTCTCTGTCCCCGAAGGTCCAGCGGCGTCCAGCTCCGTTTGGGTGCCCGCGCCAACCACCAACGACCACCTACCCATAGCCTCCTCCTCAGGCACTGACCCAACCGTAACTCCCGCCGGGGCAGGGGGAGGGTGAGCCGGTGGGTATGCATGGGCCCACGGTGTCACTGGCGGACAGTCCCTCCCTGCCCCCGACCCCAATCTGCGTAACAATGCCCGCAAACAATCCCACAGCCCACGGTCCCCCATCACTGACTGAACACGCCGCCCGTCTCACCACGCTGGCCATCACTCGTCCAGACCTCCCAGGCCCCGTCACTGACCTGGAGGCGCGCCCTCCCGACCGACGAGGACTGCAGGCCTCCACGCCTCCGCTCTTCCTCCCGCTGTGAGCCGCCGGCCGTACCAGGCAACAGGCCGGCGCTCGCCGCTCCAACTCTCCCACGCCGGGCTGGCACTCTGACCGGAACATCGCCAGCAGCGCCAGCTGCCGAAATCCGGGACCGGACGACCAAGGAGGGGACCGGTGACGATGCAGCACCTCCATCCCCTCCCCGCGGGTCCCGCCGTGGATGGGGATTCCTCCCAGGGACCGCTCCCACCGCTGCTGGCTGTTGCTTGGCAGGGGGTCCTGGAGGGATTGGATTCGGGCTCCCAAGGTGGCGCTGAGCCCGAGGGGTATGTTCTGGGCTAAGGCGCTCCGAGGGCCTAGACCTCCGAGCCCGTGTAGAGGCAGGCCTCGCCCGAGGAGGGTCCTGCGTTACCCCTCGAAGAGGCGCAGCAACGTGCTCTTGGACCCGACGCTGCGGCCCTAATCTGCTGTAACAGAACCTCCAGTTCGCTCATAGTTGCTGTTCTTGCTGACCAGCGCTGAGAAGGAATACAGAACACGCTTCTTCACTATGTCCTGCTGCAAGTGCCTGCTCCTCTTACTCCACCCTTAGACTACACTATGCAGCACCTCCCCATCACCCCGTCCACCATCCAATCCATTAAGACCTCTAACCTCCTCAGCAAACCCCCTTTTAAACCTGTTCTGCCTGGTCTTCCTTCCACCCCTGTCATGTATTTACTTCGCCTATCATTTCATTCCTGCTCCATTCATTTCTGCAATGTGAGGAGTTCCTACTCTACTGGTCATGTGATATGTTACGTCAGAAAGGTTCCAAATGAGGAACAATCCCTCCAAATAAAAGGACAGGAGCTAGGTGCAGGTCAGTGACCACAAAGTCTTGTAGCTCACATTTTTCATAACGCTTCACATTTTACACTAGAATGAGGAACGTAGTTAGAGCCAAGAAACAGAAGCATGAAAAAAGACACAATAAGAACATGATCTGGTCCTGGGTCCCAATCCTGACTTGAGGATTACTATCATGTCATACTGTAATGATATTGTAGGCCACTATAAAATGCATTAATTAATTGAGTGAGGCAGCCATACATTGACGTACACAATTCTCCAAGGAGGGAGAAAGAGGCCCCTGGGTGAGCAGATTATCAGTAGCATTCTCTTCCAGCTGTATAATATGCATTATTAACACACAGAGCTGTAGGAAGCCGACAGAATAGGCCAGCAACATGTCTCGTGGCGGTTTTACTGACAAGAACCATTTATAGCCATTACACATGTGCGGAGCCTTGTAGACACACTGAAAGCAGAAGCCTTTGATGTTCCCCCTAGTGAAGGCTTATAATAACTCACATGCTTATCTAAAGGTGGGAGCCGTTTAACATTAAATTCAGGCAACTGTTTTCTTCCACTAAACCAGCATTCATTTCAGAGGTACCATCTAGAAGAGTAAGTCCATTTTCTGGACATTATATAGGATGCAAATTTTATTGTGTTTGCACTTTCAGGTATAATCACCTGTCACAGAGATGACAGTACTCCCTGTGATTATGCATTTATTATCTTCCTTCAGACATCACCAGGGGTCAGCACTGTGTCTGTTCTTGTAGCGGAAGGGCTTTGCTTCTTCATTTCTGAGTCGCCCCCCTTGATGACTGGTAGGGGAACAGTCATGCAGCAGCAAGAGATTTCAAAAGCACAGATTTAAATAATGGGTGAAGCAGGGAGAACCTTTCACTGCAGATATTCAGGTACAGCTTCCTCTCCAGCAAGAACAGTGAGCAGCACAGTAGTGTCATCACTTCAAATCTTGTGGGACTACGAGTCAGAGGCAGCATTGCCATAGGCAATCTCACAATGCAAATACACAACTATGAGGCTCCAGGTGCAGAAATGACAAGTGACAGGAAGCGCACTGCTAATTTTCAGGAGAAATTCAAGACAAGAACATTGAATGTTCTTATAATTTGTCAGGACCGGGATCTGAGCCCATGACCTCTTCTTGCTGAGCCACCTGAGATGCTGGACAGCGGCCTGTCTGATTCCTTGGATAATCTTGCCTTGTTTTTTTTGAACCTTGAATTCCTTGCTCCTCCCATGAACTTCCTATTTATGCCATGCCTTTGCACGTCTTGATTGCCAGATTCTTGTCCTCTCGACAGCCAATATCTTGCTACCTTACGTATCTGCAGCTGTCCCCCTCTCCTCTACAACTCGTTACTAACCTTTGGCTTGTCCCTCGACTATGCTTCTGCTTGATCCCAATTGTTACTGACCTTTGGCTTTTTATTCGACTCCGCTTCTGTTTGATCCCAACCTGCTATATCTGCTACTGTACCCCAGTTTGCTCAACTCCTAGACCGTGACCTGATACTAACAAGTTATAACCACTCCACAAATCCTTAAATTTCTGCCAACATCCCTATTTGAAATATTTGAGAGGTATTCCCCCAGTACGATAAATGGGACTTTAGTGACAGTTTTAACAAGTAGAAAACTGAAGTTTATATAAAAAAAATATAGAACATTTTATTGTAGAAATTACATATAAAAACACATTGGTGCATACATCACCATAAAATCACAGTACAGTAATAATGTTGTTCCATAACAAAAGCTTGAGAATGAAGTTCCTTCTATGATATGTGCCCTACATGTTTCGGGAGAATATTCCCTTCTTCAGGGGCGACACTGTACATCATAGATGAAGGACATCCAGATTCTACAAAGAAGCACATAATGATGATTGACAATGTATTACAAGCAATAGAGTCAATTAACAAAATCTTACCAGCACATGCAAAAATCTGTACGCTAGAAAAGAGCCACCATGAATTGAGGAGGAGAGAGATGACGGGTTCCCCATAGGCATCCCCTTGGACCTGACTGGCAGCACCATCCTAGATGGTCACAGAGAGATTGGCCTCCACAGCAGGAATCTCCATGCGAGGATCCCCCAAACAGCAAAAGCAAAAGGGAAGGCCCACCTCTCAATACTCGGAACGGGTGTCTCCAAATGTGTGGATCCGACCAATTCTACAAAAGATAATTGGTCGTTAGAGGGAACCAGGTAAGTGAATATATGATATAAATAAATAAATAAATAAGCCATAGAGAGAGGGGGCTGTATGAGCCCAACTTCTTATTGATCCATCCGAAAGCGTGGGCATATGGGACAAACATGGTCCTTCAATGATTGCACAGCAGTGGTATAGGCACGTCCTCAACATATGAGGCCCTCAATAAAACAAATTATCTGTTGTTTTAGAAGATTCGGTGAGTCCCTCACAGTGTGGGAAGAGTATGGCAGCTGCACTGAATGGTCCCTGATTCCCGTTTAAATAGATCGCCACGCATGCAATGGGCGCGCGGCGTTGATGTAATCACATCCGCAGGGGGGCCCTCGTGGCCGCTCATGCGCGATCGCGAGGAACCGCTGCAGGTGGTCTTGTGAAAGGACGGCAGCTGTGATCGCGCATGTGCGATCGTGGCCTCAATGAAAGGGCGAACAGGGGAGATAAAGAAAAAACTGAAACAAAAACAATAAATAAACAGAAACTAAAAATGGAACAGGACCAGCACCGTGGTCCAATGTGCCAAGGGGTCCACACAAATAGGGGAGAGACAAGGGTCCGACAAAGCATGGATGCCCAGACCGGATCCCCTAAGACCTCCCTACATGATGCCCCCCCAATGCGGGGCATGTGAGGGTGTCATGCAGAGAAGTCCCACCTGCACCAAATTGGTCCCTAGGAGGGCCGCAGGAAAGAAAATCCTCACCGCCACACCAACCAACAGGACCACAACCCAGGCCCCCCGCATGGAGGTGGGGGGTTCTGGGTGTGCTGGGTAGGAGATAAACCGAAATGGGAGCACAGGGCAAGACCCAAAGGTATTGGACACCTATCTATGCAGAGGGAAACGGGGGGGGGGGGGGGGA
>BLSH010454095.1:636663-654442 GCA_018402905.1 Glandirana rugosa
GGGGGGATCCATGTGGAAACCTCCATCCCAGACCACTCCTCAATAGGGGCTCAACCTAGATAAAAATAAGTTATATATTACATACAGATATTGTTAGGTCATTAAACAAGAAATTACTATTATCCAATGTTTATGCATGTACATTGTTAACCATAATAGGAGCTAAACAGATACCCTGTCACATATAAGGCCTCATACACACGGGCGTTTAAAAAAATGAGCTGTAACGTTGGTACCGACACCAGGAAAAAAACTGCGTTAAAAAGGCAATTTTATCAGTGTTATGCATTGACGTTAATGCACGTTTTTCCATGCTAGCTTTCAGCGGCGTTTCTCTGCCTCTATTCAAAATCAATGGTTGCCTATGGGAGCCCATTGATTTGAATAATAATACCCCAAACTAACCTATACACCGTAAGCGTATGGTGGGAATGTACGGCAGGAAAGAGAAAGGAATGTGAGACCAGAGGAAAGACTAGAAAAGCACCAATGTGTTTTTATATGTAATTTGTACAATAACATTTTCTATTTTTTTTTTTTTTTTTAATATACACTTCAGTTTTCTACTTGTTAAAACTGCCACTAAAGTCCCAATTATCGTACTGGGGAATACCTCTCAAATGATACTAACAAGCAGCAAAACCCATCTCCACCATCAGGAGCTCTGGTGAACACTGGTTAGTACATAGATCTGGCACTGGTCTCTGAGCCTGAACCCTGACTGCATACTTGCTAATAGTCCCTATTTTCCCGGGACAATCCAGATTATTGGACCCTCGTCCCGATCGGAGGCCGTCCCAACTTAAATCCTGGGATTTTGATCTTTTACCGGCATCAGGACTTCTTATGCCGCAGCTTGCTTCAAAAACATGGCCGCGATATGGCCTCTTTTCTGCTCCAGGTTTTTCCCTGTGTGTTCAGTGGAAAGGGGAGGGGTCTCCGATCCGTGCAGCCAATTGGTTCCTCTCTTCAGTATACAAGTAGACAATTCTCTTGTACACTGGAGCCAGTTAGCTGCACGGATCGGAGGCCCCTCCCCTCTCCACTGAACACGAGCGGGTAAGGTCTGGCTGCAGGCGGGAGGGGGGGTTGGTGCTGTCAGTGAGGCTGTCTATATTACCTTGATATGTGAGGCTGGTTATATTAACCTGATATGTGATCCTGGCTATATTACCTTGATATGTGAGGCTGGTTATATTAACCTGATATGTGATCCTGGCTATATTGCCCTGATCTGTGGGGCTAGCTATATTACACTGATATGTGAGGCTGGCTATATTACCCTGATCTGTGAGGCTGGCTATATTACCCTGACATGTGATGCTGGCTATAGTACCTTGATATGTGATGCTGGCTATATTACTCTGATCTGTGAGGCTGGCTATATTGCCCTGATATGTGATGCTGGCTATATTGCCCTGATCTGTGAGGCTGGCTATAATACCCTGATCTGTGATGCTGGCTATATTACCCTGATATGTGAGGCTGGCTATATTACCCTGATATGTGAGGCTGGCTATATTACTCGGATATGTGAGGCTGTATACCATGATCTGTGATGCTGGCTATAATACCCTGATCTGTGAGGCTGTATACCATGATCTGTGAGGCTATATGCCATGATCTTTGAGGCTGCACTATATACCATGATCTGTGAGGCTGTATACCATGATCTGTGAGGCTGAGCTATGTACCCTGACCTGTCAGGCTGTGCTATATACCCTGATCATTCAGGCTGCGCTATATACCCCGATCTGTCAGGCTGCGCTATATACCCCGATCTGTCAGGCTATGCTATATACCATGATCTGTGAGGCTGAGTTATATACCATGATCTGTGAGGCTGAGCTGTATACCATGATCTGTAAGGCCAACCATGGTGCCGGGATGATTGAAGCGCTAACACCAGGTGTTTGGAGTATCTTTATCTGCTGATTGTTAAACTTTCTGGAATACACATACTGCTATTGTGGTATAGGATCTGGGACTGCTGCCTCAGAAGTGTTGTACAGGAGAGAGAAAGAAGAGTTGACTTTGAGCAAGAGTGTGCTGGAGGAAAGGAGAAGAGTATATACAGGAGTATATATACGTAGTCCCATTCAGGAACTGTTTGATCTATTGGGCATCCCATAATATCCCACTCCCCATCCAAGTTAAATCCCATAATAAAACAACAAAAACACAAAAGTTCTCCTGACTCCGGATGTGTGGAAAAGCGTGAATGGATTGGCAGAGTGACAGGTGAACTACTACACACAGCAGCCCCTACGGGGGTACCGCTACACAAATATCAAAAACCTTACTAGGTAAAAATCAGGATAAGGAGGCAAACTGCATTTTCACGCAGACCCCAACCTAGGTAACACCCACATATAATGGTAAGTCTCCATAAAACCACTGCAATCCAATGAATAAAAGGGGTGGGTTAGGGACATTAAGGCTGGATGTCATGCAGCCAGGAAATGAGGCAGACTACCTGACCTGCTGCAGATTCTAATGCACACTGCAGAAAGCCTACAGTGTGCTGAGTAAGCAATTTCAATACAGGAAAGGAGCCTGCACGTTTTTGTAAGACAAAAGCTAAGGCTTTACATATGCTTTAAAGCCAAATCCCCCCTGGCTTTTTTGGGTGGTTCTCCTTCAGTGCCAGTAGAACATACAGGGGTTGATTTACTAAGCCTGGAGAGTGCAACATCTGGTGCAGCTGAGCATGGTAGCCAATCAGCTTCTAACCTCAGTTTGTTCAATTAAGCTTTGACAATAAAACATGGAAGCTGATTGGTTTCTATGCAGAGTTGCACCAAATTTTGCACTCTCCAGGTTTAGTAAATCGACCCCACAGTATGTGTAAATGTTACCACGGTTGTACGATATTTGTACTGTAATTGCAGTTTTAAATAGAGATTTTTTTTTTATTTTATTTTTGCACAGAACTGTTTAGATGTAGCAATAGTACTAGGTGCTTGTGTAACATATGGCTCCAATGAAGGCCCAGCTCCTCTCCTCACCCTCTCACTGATTACAACATTATTCTGCTACTTCCTTTTTTAACACTTCCACAGTCACATGCCTGATCCCTACCCTTCTTCTTTTCTGAGCCATTTCAGAAAAATCAATCGCAGCCTATTCTTCTGTCTGGTCCTGCTTGCCTGTGCGAGACGCTCAGTCCTCACGTCACCCGGCCTTATCTCCTCCTTACTTTAACCGATTCTGAACTTTATCACGTTTTAGTGTACAATCAGAGCAAGCCCTTTATCTGCTGGAGAATTTTGGTATTGCTCTGCGGATGGCCCCGTCCATGTGCACCTTTCCTCTGCCTAGCTTTAAATTGATGCGGGCAGTTGCCATACTTGCCTTGCTGGACTCTTTGGATGTATAATAATTCATAAAATAAAGTGCAGCCATGCCCCCGTAGGGGTTGCTGGAAGTTGTGGTTCACCTATCACCAGGGCTTGACAAATTTGCCGGGGTAAGGCAAGTAATTTGTACCCCCCTAACTTACACAGAGCTGAGCAGCCAATCAATAACTCCAACGTAACACCATTACATCAGGGTTATAGGCTGGCCAGTAACTAAAAACCTGTTATAGGGGTAAAATCCTTACTATGCCTAATGCATCGTGACTGCGGCATGTAAAACACCCTCATCTGCTGCTTAATGGAGCTTAAGGGTGGCCGTTGGAGGGTGGCAAAAACATGTCTCTACTGCACATTTTTACCACCCAACTGCACATCTAAATGAAGCCTTAGTGACACTTTAAATAAAATACAGAAAAAAGGTGAAAGAAGTATTCCAGTGCTGCTGATCTTCTGCTGCCTCTTTGCAGCCACTTCCTGCCTACACGTGTGCCCCCCACGGTGGCTGTCCATTGCTCTGGTGGGTTTCCGGTCACCATGAAATACTGGAGTCCAGCTGCACATAAAAAGTGGTAATTGTTATCAGAGGACATAGAAAGACTCTTCTAAAGCATATCCAGCTGCCTCATCTCCCCTCCTCCACCTCAAAACACACAGTAGAGCTGCAGAATTCTGGCTAAAATGAGAATCACGATTTTGTTGCTTAGCATAAAGATCATGATTCTCTCACGATTTTCGTGGCATCTTTCACATTATACAAAAAAATGGTTTACGGTTTCATTTTTTTTTTGTTCATTAAAGAGTTTTTTCCAAAAAATTTGCATTTGAAAGACCACTGTTCAAATACTATGTGATATAAAATATTGCAACAACCGCCATTTTATTCTCTAGGGTCTCTGCTAAATAAAATATATAATGTTTGGGGGTTCTAAGTAATTTTCTAGCAGAAAATATAGATTTTTTGCTTGTAAGCAACAAATGTCAGAAAAGGTTTAATCTTTAAATGGTTAAACTTCCCTCATTGACAGACTGGAGCTCATTCCTTTGATAAGTGTCAGTTCACACAAGGGCGATCCAACTTTAGAGGCGACTCTGAGCCACCCCACACAGCACAACTTGCAAACGATTTCTGTAATAGAAGTCAATGCAAGTTGCCCCCAAAGTAGTACAGGGACCTTTTTCTAAGTCGCAGCGACTTGAGCAGCTCCTATTAGAACGTTTCAATTGCACTGCATGGAGCGCCTAGTCATCTGACAAGTCACCCCTCTTAAAGAACCAAAAAAGATATTTTGTTTATACTTATAAGCGATATTGAGAGATACTTGGCAGAATGCCCAGATTTCTGTTTATCTTTAACAGCTGTCAGTTTAGGCAGAGAACGGCTCTTCACTGAATCAGAGATGCTGTTTTTTTAAGATGGTGAGGGGAGAGAATTATCGGCTGCCGCTTGCCAGGATGCAGTTTCTGGTCCTCATGGCGACCTGGCGCTCGGGGATTGTTGAGCCCTGCCTGTCACTCTGCCCTCAATCACACATCCTTGCATCCGAAGTCAGGAAGAACAGGCAGATAATTTTGTTTTTTTTATTAGGGAATTTACCTTGGATGGGTGAAGGGTAATTATGGGATGCCCAGAAGATTAACAGTTCTTGAACAGGACTATCTATATACACTCCAGTATATACACTTCTGTTCCTCCAGCACAATGCTTGCTTCTCAATCTACTCTTTTTCCTCCAGCACCACACTTGGTTCCGGTCTAGCTAGCACATGGTGAGGCCTGCTCTTAGTTTAGCAAGGGCTCAATGAACCGCTCATTACAGGCAGGGACCTTGAGCCCCCTAGTGCAGCAAAAGTGGGAGTGTGCTAGCTAGCCATGATGGACTACTGCTCCCAGCCCATCCTCTTCGGGTCCTGCCAGCCCTCCTGGCTGCAATGACCCAACTTCACTGCCCAGTGACACCACAGTCCCAACTGGCTCTTGCACCCATCTCAGACTGTCTCTCACACCAATCTGCTCCAGTGTGCCTCTACCAGCTTCCCAGGGTGTGTAACACTCACTGACACCTGACACTTGTAGTTCCTCTCCTGGAGATCTCTCTGGCAGTACTCTCTCCCGCTGTCCTCTGCTTGCTCTCTCCCTGGTGCCTCTGTTCCAGGATCTCACTCTCCTCCCAGATGCATTCGAGCCCCAAGCCAAAGTCCCCCCCCCCTCCCAGATCAGGGGCTACTACTCCATCTTCATTTCTACCACCCAAACTCTCCTCCCAAACTGGGCTGACCCTGGGCATTTGAGGAGGCCTGTCCCCTGCCAATCCAAGTTGGGTATTAGTTAGTGTTCCTCAGAATACCCCAGGTGGCTACACCTCCACTCTTGACCTCTCTTTCCAGAAAACACCAGAAGCTTCTGGAAAGAGGTGGGAGGTTCTGATGACATCACCTGTGAGCCACCCAGCCATGTCCTGAGCCACGCCCAGCCCAGAATCAAAACAATCAGGCCTGACTAAATTTGGTAAAGGGCGCTACAAAAGGGAAGTTTGATAAAACTGGAGAGGTGTTGGCACCGTCCACTGCAACTTGTCAGAAATACTAGGAATATTGGTTGCCTGGCACTGCCCTGTTGCAAGCATACAAATAAAAGCATACCTAAGCCCAAACTTTTATTTTATTTTGCATGCACTAGGAGGAGTGAAGGAAATCCCCTCTAAGGCCTCATGCACACAGGATGTACTAAAGCGTACACCCATGGAGGGCCGTGTTCACTTGCATGGGGATTCACAGGTGTTCCATGCACTGACACAGACAGACAGTTATCCCAATCAGACACCCTTAAAGCGGTTGTACACCTAGCATAAAAAAAAAAACAAAAAAAAACCTGAAAGGCAAAGGCATAATGAGCTAGTATGCACCGCATACTAGCTCATTATGAAATACTTGCATCTGAACGAAGATCCGGCAGGGCCACCTGGTCCCCACTGAGGGAGCTGATATGTTCCCACGGAGCAGTGTTGCCAACCTACCAGATTGAAATTTACTGGCACAACACCCAAAATTTACTGGCACAGCCATGTTTTTACTGGCATTTTACAAAAGTTACAAAATTACAGTTTTCAGTGCAAATTTCAGTATTTAGGCTACAAGAAAGTACACTGTGCAAATTGCAATGTGATTTAAGGTAGATAGCAAGGTAAAAAAAAACATATTTCTGTTATTTTCAATATAATAAGGGCAGATTATTTAGTCCATCAGTTTTGTCACCTATGTCAAATTGTAGAGATTTCCCCTTAATTTTTGTTCCATAACCACAGAAAGTGAGGTGAAATCCCTGGTAGCCACTAGGATACACCATCCCCGTCTCCATCCCTCCATCACCTCTTGTCTCCATCACACAATCCTCCCATCACTTCCTGCACCATCCCTCCATCTCCATCACACCATCCCCATCACCTCCTGTTTCCATTACACCATTCTTCCATTACCTCCTGCCATTTATCCAGTGCACACTGCACTCATCCAGTGCACACTGCACTCATCCACACTCACACTAAGAGAGAGAGACTCCTGCAGCCTGGCTCGCGGCTGTCTGTCAGAGTGAGCAGAGACAGTGTGGGTGTCAAACAGTCCCACACTCACTGTCCCAACTCTTTTTGGTTGGCTTGAAGAGGAAGCGTACTGCACTCACCACTGTCACCAGGAGGGCTGCAGGGTCAGCCAGAGCAGGGAGGCTGCAGGAATCAGGAGGATTCATCCATCCGGAGCGTCTGCTCAGGTCAGGTGCTGGCTGGCGGTGGTTTGGTGGGAAAATGCAGTAACCTCATTTGAGGGCAGATGGGCTGGGCAGAGGCACTAGCTGGCAGCAGGAGGAGTGGTCATCCAACTCGTCTCAGGGTCAGGATCAGATCTTCTCATTCTCAGGATTTCCGTAATTGCACATGCACAGCTCTGACCGGAGCCGATGGCCGCCATTTTTACTGGCACTTTTTGGCTGCTACGGACTTTTACGGACACCTGAAAAACTGCCCTGTTTTTACGGGCTGTCCGTAAATTTACGGACAGTTGGCAACACTGCCACGGAGGTTCCTTCCGGGTTCGTGGCTCTGGTGCTGTGAGTGGCCGGAGCCGTGAGAGGTCACTCCCACGCATGGGCGCCCTCTGTTCCGGCAGGTTAAGCCAGACCTTTGGCAGAATTTCACTGCGCATGCACCGCTGACATCAGAGGCTGCATGCAAGGTGAATATCTCCTAAACCGTACAGGTTTAGGAGATATTAATTTTCCTTATTATAGGCTTACCTGTAGGTAAAAATCACCTACAGGCGGATACAACGACTTTAATGGTGCACGGCCCTGAATGCAGGCAGTGTGTGTTTGGGGTCATGCATCTGCATCCACACAAATGTCAGATTGGCAGCAGTGTCTGTGTCCACGTAGTCGCTGCATCCAAACAGACTGCTTGCATGGGGATGCACAGAACACCTGTGAATCCATGTGCAAAGTAAACACAGCCCTCCAAGGGAATGTGCTTTTCTATGCCCCATGTAAACTAAGCCCCTATCCCCTTTGGAAGATTTCCCCTCCATTTCTGTTCTTGTGGCAACTTAAAGTGTTACTAAAGGCACTTGTATTTCAATTAAACATGTTATACTCACCTGCTCTGTGCGATGGTATTGGACAAAGTGGCCCCTTCTCTTCTGGAGTCCCCTGCCGATGATCTCGGCTCCTCCTCTTCTGTGTGTGCCCCCATAGCAAGCTGCTTGCTATGGGGACAGACCTGCATCCTCACTCCTAGCTGTGTGTGCCTGTGTTGCCGTGCTCCATAGACACACACAGCTTGGCCCCACACCTCGCTTCCTCCTCACAGCATTTGATTGACAGCAGTAGGAACCAATGGCCTGAGTCCCTGTGTGAAGACGAAGAGGCCGCTTGGACTACGCTACAGTGAAGGTTGCCTTGTGCTATACGACTGCCAAAAGCACCACAGGGAGAGCGAAAGTCTCCCCACTTCTTTCCTGTGCCCTTGGTGGTGTGGTAATTTTGTTAAATATAATCTTCTGGATAATTATCAATCTAAAAGAGAGGGCCCTACACTATGTTCATGGATGAGAATAAAAGGGGTGGATCATCATGAGGATTGCACAACTGCACTGTGACGATTGCGGCCCCAATGTTAAAAATAGAAATATGGGGTTTGTCTTTTTTGCAGAATCATACTTACCTAGGTGGATGCAATATCGGTCCGATGCTGCATCTCTTCCCCACCAGCTCTAACACTGAGAATTGTGCGATCAAACAGCACGGATCGCTCGGTTCTCAAGGCTCCCTGAGCAGAGAGCTGGTGACTGAAGGGGGCCGGAGTGGCCAGCTCAGGCTTGCAGCGGCTTGTCGCGATCTTGCCCGAGCCTGGACCGGCTCTGTAATGTCCGCCGACTGTTGAAAATTGGCTGTATTTCTCCTTTAAGATCCAATTTGGTATGGGCGGATGTATTTTGGACATTTGCAAGCTACAGAACATAACCCTTACTGTTGCCCTGAAGCAGCCCACCCGGGCAAAACACGTTGGGATTTTGCTCTGTGGATTATTTGGGGTTCTATCAGCACCCTACGGGTGCAAAGTAGAATAGTCATATATTTGGTGTCATACTATAGTAGTGTTTCTCAAACTCTGCCGCGGGAGAATTGCAGGTGTGCCATGGGCAGAGCTGGCGCTCCTGCACTGCTGCCTAAGGAGGGTCTCTTTGTGCCTGCTCCAGCACACCCCTGCCTCCATCTGTACCCGATGCCCGCTCTCCATGGATTATCTACTGGCTTCCCATAGCTGTTCTAGTCACCGTGCTCATCGAAGTGTGAGGGACCTGCTGCGGGATTCGTCATGGATGTGGCTCCCACTTGTCACCCCTTACCTCTCAGTGACTGCGCCTAGCCCTCGCTACCCTTCACAAGCCGCTCAGCCGAGCAGGAGAGAGTTGGGCGATCCATAATACATCCTGTGTGAACCGAGGCTCCCACACCACTACTTTCTGTCCAGCGATTCACTGGAACACAGAGCCAAGAGGAAGACCTGTCGTAGGAAACACCAAGGAGAGATGACATATCGTCTCTGGGTACCCACAGGCATACCCTCAGCCGGCCGGGAGGAGAGTCCAGCAGGTCACTAGTGAACATCCAGAGATCCTCACGGAGATAGCCCTGCATCTCACAGTGACCCCCCACCCACACAACCATGAGCACCTTACAACACTTCCCTAACTGGGATCCATCTCATCAAGGGATTCAAGTGAATTGATCTCATGGAGATCCAGTGGGGGTACAATAGGGTTGCCACCTCATCCCTTTAAACCCGAACACATATGAATTACACAGGTTCTGAGGCCAATTGAATGCAGATAAGGCACCAAGTGAGTTTAATTACCACCTTAATCAGCCAGAGAACAACCTGTGTAATTCATGTGTGTTCAGTTTTAAAGGGATGAGGCGCAACTCTAGGGTACAACGAGTCAGCATAGTGGTTAGTTCTGCCCCCCCACTCTGCTTGCAACACATCACACAAGACTGCTGCTTTTGTATATATTATATTTACTGCTGACCACAAAAATTATTAAATCTTTTCAGGTGCGCCATGCATTGAGGTAAAAAAATTGCCTTTAGAACCACTTTAAATTATGAATTTCTCCTCACTTTCATTCCCAGTGACATTGGAGACCAGGATAATTAGAGCGGGTGAATCTCCCTAGTGGTGGCACGGACAGCAATAAAAACCTTACAATGGCTCTAACTCCTCACCACTCTAAGGGCCGGTTCACATTGTAGCGAGGCGGAGCGGCGCGATGCGGCGCTCCAGGCGATCTCAAAGCGGCTTGCTAGGAGACTTCTATCATAGAAGTCAATGCAAGCCGCCTGAGATCGCCCTAAAAATAGTGCAGGGACCATTTTTCTAATGCGGAGCGAAGCGATTCGCTCCTATTAGAACGGTCCCATTTGCACAGCATTGAGGCGACTCAAGTCGCCTGACAATTCGCCTAGATGTGTAACGGGGCGCAAAGTCGCGCCGCTCCGCCCTGCTGCAGTGTGAACCGGCCCTTAGGCTAGATTCCTACCTATGCATTTTTAGTGCTTTTTGCATATTTGCACTGCGGTCTATTTGCCATGGTTTCCTATGGAACGCATTCTGCAGTGCAAATCTGCAAAATGCAAAAAGCACTAGAAATACATAGGTGTGAATCCAGCCTAAATCTGGAAAAAATATTTAAATTCTAATTTCCTTTAGTTATACTATAGCAGAGGTTCTCAACTCCTGTCCTTGGGACCCACTAACAGGTCAGGTTTGCAGGATAACTGAAATGCATCCCAGGTGATATCATTTGCTGCTCAGTGATTGCAGTATTCTAGTCTGCATCTCCCCAAGGTTATACTTAAAATCTGGCCTGTTGGTGGGTCCTGAGGTCTGGAGTTGAGAACCACTGTACTATAGAGTCAGATCTTCTGATCGGCTTGTTCCAGATGAGGAACTGTGGAAGTACGTACGAGATTGGATCAGCGTGAAAACCAGACAACTAGCATTTCAGAAGTCAGCAGACGGGCTCTTTAAGGTTGTTTTTAGATGAAATGCACGCAGTACAGATATAGAAGCATTTTTAATAAGTAAAGTTCAGTCCCAAGGAAAGGGTTAAGCTTGCCCAGTGTGAGTAGCAGAGTGGAGATGAAGTGGTTAAATGTTTCCAGGAAGGAGGAAGGATGATGATGGCTCTGTGTGGTTTCCAGTCATCTGATCTGTCAGTGTCTTGGTGTGACTGTCCAGTGTGAAGTTTACCTGGCCTAGAAAACTACCGAAAACACAGAATATTCCCAATGACAGCAATGCTTCATAGCGTTTTTAAATCAATTATTGTTACTACTTATGTAAATGTATGCCTGTAAAAAAAAAAAAATGTTTCCCCATGTTTGATCCCTTTAAAGACCCTGCAAGTACAGAAAAATACCTTTTACCCACTTGACCTCTGGACGATTTACCCCCCGTCATGACCAGGCCATTTTTGTGATGCAGCATTGCGTTACTTTAACTGACAATTGTGCGGTTGTGCGACACTGTACCCAAATAAAATATCTCCCTTTTTTCCCATAAATAGAGCTTTCTTTTGGTGGTATTTGATCGCCTCTGTGGTTTTTATTTGTTGAGCTATAAACAAAAAAAGACAGACAATTTTGGAAAAAACAAAAACAATATTTTGTTACTTTTGGCTATAAAGCATCCAATAAAAAAAAGAATCAAATCTCTTCATTTATGCCAATATGTATTCTGCTACATATTTTTGGTAAAAAAAAAAAATCCCAATATGCGTATATTTGATTGGTTTGCGCAAAAGCTATAGCATTTACAAAGAAACTATGAGATATTTTTTAAAATGTATTTATTAATATTTTTTTTACTAGTAATGGTGGCGATCAGTAGCTTTTTAGCAGGACATTCAGACACTGACACTAATACAGCGATCACTGCTATAAATATGCACGGTCACTGTACTAATGACACTGGCTTGGAAGGGGTTAAACTTTAGCTGCGATCAAAGGGTTAACTGTGTGCCTGAACAGTGTTTTAGTGTAGTGGGGGAGGTGCTTTTACTAGGGGAAGGCATGGGTCCTGTGTTCCTGGTTTGCAGGAACACAGGATCCATACCTTCCCTGATGTGTAGAATGCATTAAGATAAAAAAACCTTCTGCCTTTACAGCCCTTTTAACCAGGCACTGATAGAAGTCACAAGACTGCTATAATGCTGATGAAAAAGGGTATTTAGCAGTTTATATTTACTAAAATAATTACATTTCCACGTTCTGTGTACTGTGGGAGACCAGATATAGTGAATGCAGGGTCCTGGGTTTAGTAACACTTTAAATGCTAACCTGTCATAAGAGAAGTATGGGAGGCTGCCAATTCCAAATCGGCTTCTGAAAAAAGGAAGAGGAATTATGACTCGCCTGTAAATTCCGTATCTTGGCGTGCAGTACAGGACACTGACAGAGAACTGGCAGACCCTGGCTTATTAGCTGGTTCTTTCAGGTTATTGGACACAATTTACAGGCAAGTCAAAATCGTACAATACAGGAAGCAGGCCGAGGATTCATAGAGCCTGGGACCAGTGGCGGCCCATCAATTGGGGGGGGGGTACCCACCCCCCCAGATCCATGTGCCCAGCCCCTAATCTCTATGCAAGGATTTCAATGTTGTTGGTCTTTTTTTTTTTTTTTTTTTGAAGCACGTGATTAGAGCCGGAGGCTCCAATTATATTCAAAAAGTGTGGGCTTGGGGCGCAGAACACTGCGACCCAAGTCCACCTACTTGTGTGACATTAGCAAACTAATATTCTCTAATGACTTCCTGCTTCTCCTCCTGGCCAATCAGGAAGCTGGTTCTGAAACCCGATTGGCCGGGAGTCCTAGGACGGGACTCAAGACCCGCCTCCTGTTCGGCTGGGAGAAGAAGCAACAGCCCCGGCAGCAGCACTTTTTTCTAGGAGCAGCAGTGCACCGCCACCTCGTCCTCCTCCCCGTACCTTTACTGCAGTATAAGGTAAGGCAATGGATCGCAGAGGGGGTGACTGCAGTGCGAGAGGATCGCCGCTTATCGCGCACCAGGGGGTGTGTAGTGGCAGTGGATCGGTCGATCGTGAACCGGGGGGGTGGTGCTAGTGCGAGGGGGCCAGGTTTGTTTGCCGACTCCCCCCCGCTAAATTTTGACCACCAGCCGCCATTGCCCCTGGGATGTTCCTAAGCTATGAATGACAAGGGTGGGCAACATCTAAGCACACAGAACTGTGTCAACAGGTCCAGCAACAACAAGGGACAAAACAGAGTGCCGCTGCTTGAACCTTGTGGTCAAAAACTGCATCCACAGAAGACTGCACATCCCAACTATTGTGTTGATATTAAAACACTAGCAGAGGGAAATCTTCCACGAGGGACACTAGTTCTGGTGACAACCCCAATATTTGCTGACTTTGGAGGGATTTCCTCTCACTTCCTGTTTTGGCTAAGACAGGAAGTGAAGGGATCATACAACAATATATCACCGCTCTAGGATTCTCCAAACCTCGTATGGATCAGATCAGCTAAACCACTTGTGCAGGTGCTGGCTAATGAAGCACTCAAACAGCTGATAAAGATGAAGATTGGACTTCTTTGTGTGCGGCTATCCAGCCTTCATCTTTATCAGGAAGTGAAGGGAAGTCTCCCCAATAGAACACAGATGGCTAAAAAAAACTGACAGGGGTTATACCCTCCCTTATGCCTGGTTAACACAATGAGATTATTGGATGAACAATCATACGTTTTTTTTTTTGCATGGTAATCTCATATCAAAAAGTAGAGGTTACTAAGTTATGAAAACTCTGTTACGACAGAATAAAAATTCTGAAGTGATGTAATGTGTTTTGTATTTGTATTTTTAAAGGTCATATGTACTGATTAAAAGGAAAATCGTACGATCTGGTGTCGTACAAGAAAAATATTTGTGCTTGTCTCCATTAGATAATATCAGATGAACTGTCGGCTGTTGAAAGCAGCGTACTAACGATCAGATTAACATACGATCGACTCGAAAGCGGTGATTTTCTGATTGTGTTTACTTTATTCAAAATTTAAAAAAAAAGGTTTTGCCTTTAGTTACACTTTAAATCCAGGCAGATCTAAGACAAATGAATGCAGCTTGTAATCAAAAATACATCATCAAATGTATTTGAGGTATCGGCCTGTTGCAGTCCCTGCACAGCAGAGCTTGGACTGGGAGAGGGGGAAGCAGCGCATTCAGCCAATGAATTTATGTGCTGACAAACATCATACGGATAGGAGGAGAAAGCAGACTGAAGGGCACCCAACACACCTGCCAACAGACGTGCATTGCAGCACAGTGTAAGGCGACATACTAAGGTTTGTTTCAATGTGCAAAAAAAAAAAAAATGGTACATGCACTATTTTAGACAGGTTATTGCTTTGTGCTGAAGTGCATGCCCATCAGAAGGTGCATTTGGGTGCCATTCAGAATGAAAAGCATTGCATCTGCATCACACATGCCAACGTCACAAAAAACATGGCGTGAACGAGCCTTCAATGTCTAGTGATAGGTTGGGGGCTGGTCCATAATAGCCTGGGCTCAGGTGAAGTAGGTTAACCACTTCAGCCCCGGAAGGATTTCCCACATTAGGACCAGAGCACTTTTGCGATTCGGCACTGCGTCGCTTTAACTGACAATTGCGCGGTCGTGCGACGTTGTACCCAAACAAAATTTGCATCCCTTTTTTCCCACAAATAGAGCTTTCTTTTGGTGGTATTTGATCACCTCTGCGTCATTTCTGATCACCGCTATAAACAAAAAAGGAGCGACAATTTTGCAAAAAAAGAACCAATTTTTCTTAAAAATCCAAACAAAAAAAAACATTTTTTTCATCAGTTTTGGCCGATTTATATTCTTCCTCATATTTTTGGTTAAAAAAAAAAAAAAAAAAAAAAAAATCGCAAATCGGCGTTTATTGATTGGTTTGCGCAAAAGTTGCCGCGTTTACGAATGATGAGAATTAAATTTGTGGGTTTTTTATATTTTTACTAGTAATGGCGGCAATCTGCTATTTTTAGCGGTACTGCAATATTGGGGCGGACATGTCGGACATTTTTGACACTTTTTTGGGACCAATAACATTTATACAGCAATACGAAATGTAAATGTCCACTGATTAATGTATAAATGTCATTGGCAGTGAAGGGGTTAACCTGCATGGGGTCAGTGAAGGGGTTAACAGTGTTCCCTAGCCGTGTTCTAACTGTGGGGGGGGGGGCTGGACTGTTATGGGCATAAGCGATCTAACTGATCCCAGTGACAGGAATCAGTAATTCTCTTATGTCCCCACTGACAGAGCGTGTTTACATCAGCGGTTCCCCACTCTTTGGCTCTGGCACCTCATCACGGCTCGCAGGCGGACATCGGGTCCACCGGAGCTGCGGGCACACTCCTCCGGAGTGCGGCGGGCGCACACGTGCCCCTAGCTGCCACTCCGTGAATCGCCATTTATTTACGGCGATTCGCGGGACGTGTCCACACCGATGCAGTAAATATACTGCGTGCGGTGTGGAACCGGTTAAACGATGATTGCTGTTATTTAACCTAGTAGGCTGATATCTAGTGGCAGAAAAGCATTACTGTGGGATAGTTCTGGGATTTATACAGAATATTGCAGCAAAAGCTGTTTTTTATCCTTTAATGGGCTATTTTTTTAAAATGGAGTTCTGCTTTAAGAGTCTTTGAAGGAGGTTCAAACGCCCGCCACCAAAGCAGGAAACAGGAGACGGAAACAATGATTTATTCCATTAGCTTGTAAACAAGGGCAGGTAGCAGTCCTGACCCTGCAGTTACAACCAGAGGTGACTGGTTAATCTGGCTTCTTTCTTCTGGCTTTGATAAAGAAGACCAAATATGTCCTTGTGTGATGGGAACACAGAAACCAGCTGCTAGGATTTGTCAGGAAGGTGGCTCAAAGTTTGGCCTTGCAATTGTAGTGCTTACCCCTGCAGGCAGGGCCGCTGATAGAAATCATGGGGCCCCCTACAGCCTACCTAACGGGGCCCCCTTCAGCCCCACCCATGGTCACGCCCCTGACCCCTCCTTCAGCCCCTCCCCAGATCCCGCCTTGAAAAAAAAGTGCAGGTTTTTTTGAGTGCATCCTTTATTGAAACCCCACAGAAATGGAAAACGGAAGTGACGTTCATCGCCACCATGTTGCTACACCTGCACTCGTCCGCACTAAGGATACAGGCAGAAGGCGGCAATTGAACATCTTTGTACAACCACCAGAGTTTTTAATTTCACACTTATTTTTAACAGTTAATGGAGTTTACATATGAAAATATAGTATATACAAATACATGGCACTGTTTCGATGTTCAATTTTAAAAGCAACGGCAAACCTGCCGATTTCACAGCTTAGCAAATATCACAGAACACTGCTGCTTTTAAAATTTAGCATCAAAACAGTGAGACGGATTTTAAAATCCTGTATTTCAGTATGTAAGCTACATTTAATGTTAAAAATACATGTGAAATTAAAAACTCTGGAGGGTGTGCAAAGATGTCTGCTTGCCGCCTTCTCTCTGTATCCTTACTGAGGATGAGTGCGGGGTGCAGCAATATGGCGGCGATGAATGTCACCTCTGGTTTCCATTTCTCTGGCGTTTCAATAAAAGACGCTACACCTGCAGAGACAGTGCGTGCCACCCACCGCCACGCCACCCATGCTGACCAAAATTCCATATTGCATCATGTGCTGCCTGCAGAGAGACAGTGCCAAGGTGCACAGCACATACTGCATATGCAATATTGCATTTAGGCAGCATGGGTGGCAGTGGCACTAGCTTGACACCAGACCAGTTGTCAATCATGCTGCTGCTGCCATTGCCAATGTCATTAAATAAATGAATCACAAGGCTGTCCAATCTTGTCCATCCATCCATGATCTCTAACCTAATGCATTACAATCTGACTGCAGGCCAGGCACACTCACACTGACACACCTTAGTTTGCTCAGGCTGAGGCTCAGCTGGGCCCAGGCAGTGCCCAAGAACTTCCTCTGCTCTGCGGCTGCCCTCTTCTATCCCGAATCCTGCTCTCTGGTCTGGCTCTGGTTACTGGTCTGGAGTCTCTGGACCGTGGTCTGGTAATTTAGTTGACAGACTGTAACTGTCTGACAGTCTCTCGCCTATCCTCTGTGGGCCGAAGGCGGCTCTGACAGTTGGTTCCAACCCCGCCGTTCCGTTCCCCGCTCCTTTCCAGTCAGCCAGGCCGCACCGCACCTGAATCACTCCGCCGGGTACTCGAGGCATCTGATCTGACATTCTATTATGCGGCACGCACAGGTGCGGAAGGACACGCCCTGAAAAAGGGAAAATAGTCCTTCCTTCTCACAACAAGAAGAACCAGTCCAGCCCAGTGGGGGGGGGGGGGGGAGGGTGTATCATGGTGGACCAGTCCAGGACGGACAGACAGACTATTGTGCATTGTGGCTGGGTGGCAATAAAAATTTACGGTGTGACACACACACAGACACAAAATCAGGAAGATTGCCCGGGCCCCCCTGACAAGCCAAGGGCCCCGGGCCCGGTACAGAAGGGCCAGTTGTACTGGCCTATCAGCGGCCCTGTCTGCAGGAGCCACTGTCTTCTGTTCTGCCACAACTCTTGAAGATGCTCGCTCTCCACTGACACACGTGGTTATAAAAAGGTAAAAGGTTGCCCACTGTGTAGCGTTAGTATGTTACAGTCTAAGGCCCGTTTCACACTGAGGAGCTTCTGAACTGCCAGTAAAATCACAGAGCACTTTTGAAGAGCTTTCCATTCATTTCAATGGAGAGGGGCGTTTTTTCAGTGCACTGCCCCAGTGTGAAAGGATTCATTGA
>BLSH010454095.1:670929-691953 GCA_018402905.1 Glandirana rugosa
ACACAAAAACAAATAAAAACAAAATTAAATACTATAAACTTTAGACTTCTTATGTGGTTACAGGGGATGGGATTTCGAACAATGATTCGTTTAACGACCGTTAGGAGTTCGCAGGTGATCTACCGTCGTAACTGTCTCCCGACTAGTTTACGAGTTTAATAATAAAGAGAAGGCAAGTGACTGTCTGTGTCGGAAGAATACTGTGTACCCCAATACGAGTAGGATGATCCTCATCTGATCCGTTTTTGTTTGTTTTCGCATCCAACCGGGGAGGGTCCCCCGGCAGGAGTGGAGTCGTATATTAGGGGGACGAGACGTATCGTGTAGTCAAAAGAAAACGGATCACGTTCCTCATCTGGACCAAGGGAAACCCTCGACGCCAGAGGACTTCTTAGTACAACCTACGCTTTTGTTTGTTTTTGCCTAGTCTACTCCTAGTAGGATGAGCATAACCCCATGTGTCATAAGAAGGCTGTGTCTGTCAGTGAACGGAAGAGAAATAATAATTTGAGCATTTGATCAGCCCTCTGTCAATGCTGCCATCTAGTGGACGCTTGAGGATTGCCAGCAATTTGCTTAGTAACAAGCTTTAGGGTAGGGGACATTGGTGTATTCTTCAGATTTCAAATATCATAAATTAAAACAAAAATAAACAAAAACACACGACACATGGTTTAGAAAGCTATCTAAGGAAAGAAACAGAACAATGGAAGACCGATCCTTTACATAGAGAAACCAAAGGCCATTTTTTTCTAACAAGCATGATAAAATAGAAAGCGAACTAGAATAAATAAACATAGGATTGATTCTAGTAACAGAGAAATGTCGTCATTGAGATGTCTGCATTGCTACAGCTTCAAATCGATTGCAAGTTCACTGGCTGCATGCATGCTTCCAAGTCAAACACTCAAACCACTGAAGGCACAGCACTGGGACTACACAGCCAGATGAAAAGCATTTTCAGGAAGAGGCCTGTAGTTTGTCAGTGCAGGTTTCTTTATAGAACAAAAATAGGAAGACTGAGATCTCCTTATAATGGTTTAGGAAAGTGGATGATCTTGCAAACAATATAGGGAAGCTAGGCATTTAAATCCCCAACATCTATTCCAAACCAAAATAGCGTTGAGTTGACAGACCATTTAAAATGGGCTATGCGCAAAAGCCAGCATAAAGTTCTTTAAACAATTTTGCTGTGATCGATAAATGGATCAACAGATAGGCCAAATGCTGCCCCAGGCTCCCTCCAGGGACAGTCACATGACCAAAGATCTAGGCATTTGATCATATACATACATACCAAAAGTATTGGTATGCCTGCCTTTACGCACACAAATTTTAAAGCCGTAATAAACCCTGGGTAAAACACTCCCCCCCCCCCCAAAAAAAACCCCGGCAAGATAATAGCATTATGTGCTAGTATGTGTCGCATAATAGCACATTATGAAATACTTACCTTAGAACGAAGCCACCACAGCAGCGGCCAGTCACTGCTGAGGGGGCTGACGTGTTCCCCTGGCGTTTCTTCAGTGTTTGCGGACTTTGGTGCTATGAGTGGCCAAAGCAGCAATGACGTTACTCCCGCACATGAGCATGGGAGCCCTTGATTCCAGCAAGAGGCTCTGAAGTTCCGCCATGATACCCTGGAACTCTAGAGCGCAATCGCGCTGCTGACGTCAGCAGCTGCATGCAAGATAAATATCTCTTAAACAGTGTACATTTAGGAGATATTAATTTTACCTACTATTATAGGCTTACCTGTATGTAAAAATCACAAAGCGAGGCAAACAACCGCTTTAATGGAATCCCAGTCTTAGTCTGTAGGGTTCAATATTGAGTTGGCCCACCCTTTGCAGCTATAACAGCTTCAACTCTTCTGGGAAGGCTGCCCACAAGGTTTAGGAGTGTCTATGGGAATGTTTGATCATTCTGCCAGAAGTGCATTTGTGAGGTTAGGCACAAGTGTTGTGATATCTATGGCAGAGAAAGTTTTTAACACGGTTTTCCAATAAAACTGTTTATAATTTTTTATAAATCTTGTGTTATGTCCATTATGTACCGTAGAAAGTCCTTATTTGCCTCGCACAATAGTTTGTTTTGACGTGCACCTTATTAATTGGGACGTTGGTACTTTTCTTGTATGAATATTTGGTGGCTTTTCTCCTTATTCATTGCAAGTATGTCTACAGCTCATAATAAAACTAATTATCGGGTAGACATTACTAGAAGGAATTAAAGTGCAAAGCAAATACTCTGAGTCAGGGGTCTCAAATTGGCAGCCCCCCAGCTGTTGAGAAAATACAAGTCCCATGAGGCATTGCAAGGCTGACAGTTACAAGCATGACTTCCACAGACAGAGGCATGATGGGACTTGATGGCGCCAGTTTGAGTCCTACCCATCCCTACTACCGTGACTTACATTTTCTGTTGCTCCAATGAAGGATATGCATACCAGTACTACATCAGCCATGCAGTGGAGTAGTACCGGGGTCTACCATAGGAGGTTGCATTTGAGATTTTTTTAAAAAACAAACAGCCAATTAATCTATCAGCTGGAGTGTGGGAGGAAACCTTACCCAAAAGGAAATCCAGGCAATCAGAGAAAACATGCAAACTCCATACAGTCAGTGTCCTGACCGAGATTCAAACCGAGGCCCCCAGTGCTGCAAGGCAAAGTGCTAGTCACTGTGCTGCCCTCTAGAGATCTCCTTTAAAACGCTACATTTTTATATAAAAACAGAAAAAAAAAAAAAGAAAAAACAGTCAATGCCTGAGATTCACTTTTATTCCTAAAAAATTCCAACACAGAGACAGACTCAGGGCAAGTGAAATAATCCCCTATCCAGACTCAGGTACTTTTTAAGGTTTCTTATTTAATGTTACGAATGATAGCTGGTCTCTGAGGGAGGAGAAGGGAAAACTGAATACACAAATACATGAAGACAGTACAAATAGCTGCATATGACAAGCACACAGGGCACAGATACCACAGCAAACACACTCTGGAATGGGCGGAAGTCACATATCCCTGGTGCAAAGTCTAGATAAGAACTCTTGATATGCTATGGAATGAAGATGTTAATTCAACAGACATCTATCATGAATCTCAGACTCAGAGGTCATAGTATGGTCTTGTACGACACAACAGATACACATTTCAGTCCATCAGACAAGAACCAGCGGTGAACAGCAACTCCAGCAGACCTCTTGTGTACCTGCTTAGCTGTCCCAGAATTCTGTGCTGGTGACATCGGTCATTGAGAAAATGTCTCAAGGTAATAATTTTGAGGGACGTTCCCCATTGTGGAGATTGTCCTTAAAACCCCACACCTCTATTATTGCCACTTGGAAGGTTTCGGAGCACAGAGGCTGGTTGTTGAAGGTGTTGCAGTGGCTGGTTCTTCCATAATTCAGATCAGAGTCCAAATATAAAGCTTGTCCATCACCGCCACCTAGTGGAAGGAAAGGTTCAGGCAGGACCCATCAGTTAATAGGACAACAGGAAGAAATGCAGCAGATCTAAAGGTTTCATCTGACAATCAGTAAAGTAAACATTTTCTAAAAAAAATAAAAACAAATGCATATATCAATGACCTTCTGAAAATGCTGGTTATCTGGTTTTTATACTGACACACTGGCTTTAGTACGGTTTGAAGTCAAGCATGTGGATCAGGTCAGAAATTATTTTCACCTGCACGCTTGCAAAAGCTGAACTAAAAGGTGCAAAATACTTACTGTACCTCTTATCTGCAGTCCGCAAGGTCCCTAGCCTTGATTAACTGGCACAGGAGGATGCAACTCCCATGCATGTGCAGGAAATCATTTATTCCGACATCAAGGCACTGAGGAGAATGTACCAATTGCTAAGAAATTTGTTTATTTAACCCATAAATGCAACTTTAAGATTTAGTGAGAATGTACAAAAATAAGATGATCAGCATAAAAGCCAGACAAACTTTTGCAGGATTAGAAGTCAGCAATGGTGGCCTCCCAGTTTCTCTCAGGAAGGGTTTCCTTTAACTCATGGGTGCTTAACCTGTGGCCCTCCAGCTATTGCAGAACTACAAGTCCCATCGTGCCTCTGCCTTTGGGAGTCATGCTTGTAACGGTCAGTGGCTTGCAATGCCACATAGGACTTGTTAACTGGACAGCAAGAAAGAGTACTTAAAGCGGAACTCCACCCAAAAGGGGAAGTTCCACTTGTTTGCGCTCCCCCACTGCCACATTTGGGGGGGGGGGGGTACTTGGTTTGACAGGTAGCCACTTCCTGTGGAAATTGCATCATGTCCGACCCTCCGCCTTTCTTCCGCTGCCCTCTGGCTTGTGTCCCAGAAGTCTAGTCTTTTATTTACTATTCTATTTTGTTCTGTTTTATTCTATTCTATTCTTTTATTTTCTGTTATATTTTCTATTTTTTTTTTATATTCCATTCTATTTTACACTTTGGAAATTGGAAGACTATTCAAAATTGATTCGAAAACTATTTGAACTGATGCAAATTCCGAAAATTAAACATAAACAAACAAAATGAATTCCGAAAACAAATTAAACCGGTTACACAAATTTATGTCAATAACAAATTGAAACTAAATTAAATTAATTTTTTCGTTCTGCACTTGTCTAGTAATAAAGAAGAACAATCACCCATAGGAGCCACCAGACGAAGCCACAGCATACAGCAGCGGGACTAGGAATCTGACAATCCTGAAATGTCAGATATTGAAGATTCTTCGGGCATCAGCTCCTTTTACAGAAGAGATCGGCTGCACAAGGCAAACCTTTTTTACATATTAATTTACAGACAAAGCTACTTTAACCACTTGCCGACCACAGTTTGACGGCGACAGAGTGGCTCGTTATCGCAAACCGCCGTCATACGACGGTGGCTGTGATAACTAGTGCTGTGAGCTCTGTATAAGGAAGCCGTGATCATCCCCTTTCCCCAGCCAGGGCAGCCCACATAAAGTTAGAACACGCCCAGGGAACACAGTTAACCCTTAGAGCGCCCCCTGCAGGTCAACCCCTTCACTGCCAATGGCATTTACACAGTAATCAGTGCATTTTCATAGCACTGATCGCTGTATAAATGCCAATGGTCCCAAAAAAGTGTCAAAATGGTCAGACATGTCCGCTGCAATATCGCAGTACCACAAAAAAAAAAAAAAAAAAAAAAAAAAAAAAAAAAAAAAAAAAAAAAAAAAAAAAAAAAAAAATCGCAGATCGCCGCCATTACTAGTAAAAAGTAAATAAAAACCCCAGAAATTAATTCTCAACGTCCATAAACGCGGCAACTTTTGCGCAAACCAATCAACGCCGATTGCGATTTTTTTTTTTTACCAAAAATATGAGGAAGAATATAAAATCGGCCAAAACCGATGGAAAAAAATGTTTATATTTTTTTTTGTATTTGTATTTTAGCAAAAAGTAATAAATTTGTTTTTTTTCTTGCAAAATTGTCGCTCTTCTTTTGTTTATAGCGGCGATCAGAAATGACGCAGAGGTGATCAAATACCACCAAAAGAAAGCTCTATTTGTGGGGAAAAAAAAAAAGGACGCAAATTTCATTTGGGTACAACGTCGCACGATCGTGCAATTATCAGTTAGAGCGAATCCCAAAAAGTGCTCTGGTCCTAAAGTGTGAAATTCTTCCAGGGCTGAAGTGGTTAAAGAGTTGCAAATTTCCAGAGAGTGGATAGGCAGTCACCCTCTGTACTATGCACTGCATTATACTGCAGGCTGACTTAAGGCCTGTAATGGACTTTTGCGCACATTAGACAGGTTTTGCTTTTCCATACAAGTCTATGGTAATGCAAAACCCCCTTGAAGCAAGAAAATGTCAACTGCACATCACATGCATATGACAATGAATTCTGAACCATAGCCGAAATGTCTAAAACTGATATCATCAATACAAGCACAAAGCTCGATGGCATTGGCCCTCAGAAAGATATAGAGGTACAGTGAGGGAAAAAGGCATTTGATCCCCTGCTGATTTTGGATTTGGATGCTGGATTGCACACAGACAAAGAAATGATCAGTCTATAATAATTTTAATGGTCGGTTTATTTTAACAGTGAGTGGCAGAAAAACAACAAAAAAAAAAATCCAGAAAAAAAAAAAAAAAAAAAACGCATTTCAAAAAAGTTATAAATAGATTTGCATTTAAATGAGTGAAATAAGTATTTGACCCCTTCATAAAACATGACTTCGTACTTGGTGGCAAAACCCTTGTTGGTAATCACAGAGGTCAAATGTTTCTTGTAGTTGCCCACCAGGTTTGCACATCTCAGGAGGGATTTTGTCCCACTCCCCTTTGCAGATCCTCTCCAAGTCATTAAGGTTTCGAGGCGGACGTTTGGTGACGCGAACTTTCAGCTCCCTCCACATATTTTCTATGGGATTGAGGTCGGGAGACTGACTAGGCCACTCCAGAACCTTAATGTGCTTCTTCTTGAGTCACTCCTTTGTTGCCTTGGCTGTGTTCTGGGTCATTGTCATGCTGCAATACCCATCCACGACCCATTTTCCATGCCCTGCCTCAGGGCAGGAGGTTCTCACCCAAGATTTTTATGGTACATGGCCCTGTCCATCGTCCCTTTGATGCAATGAAGTTGTCCCATTAGCAGAAAAAAACACCCCCAAAAGCATAATGTTTCCAACTCCATGTTTGACAGTGGGGATGGTGTACTTGGGGTCATAGGCAGCATTCCTCCTCCTCCAAACACGGCGAGTTGAGTCGATGTCAAAGAGCTTGATTTTGGTCTCATCTGACCACAATACTTTCACCCAGTTCTCCACTGAATCATTCAGATCTTCATTATCAAACCTCAGATGAGCCTGTACATGTGTTTTCTTGAGCAGGGGGACCTTGTGGGCGCTGCAGGATTTCAGTCCTTCATGGCATAGTGTGTTACCAATTGTTTTCTTGGTGACTATGGTCCCAGCTGCCTTGAGATCATTGACAAGATTCTCCCATGTAGTTCTGGGCTCATTCCTCACCGTTCTCATGATCATTGAAACTCCACTAGCGGAGATCTTGCATGGAGCCCCAGACGACCGAGAGAGATTGACAGTCATTTTGTATTTCTTCCATTTGCCAATAATCGCACCAACTGTTGTCACCCTCTCACCAAGCTGCTTGGCAATGGTCTTGTAGCCCATTCCGGCCTTGTGTAAGTCTACAATCTTGTCCCTGACATCCTTGGACAGCTCTTGGCCATGGTTGAGAGATTGGAATCTGATTCATTGATTGCTTCTGTGGACAGGTGTCTCTTGCACAGGTAACAAGCTGAGATTAGGAGCACTCTTTACGAGAGTGTTCCTAATCTCAGGTCCTTACCTGTATAGAAGACACTTGGGAGCCAGAAATCTTTCCAATTGATAGAGGATCAAATACCTATTTCACTCATTAAAATGCAAATCAATTTAGAATAATTTTTTTGAAAATGTGTTTTCTGGATATTTTTGTTATTCTGTTTCTCACTGTTGAAATAAACCTACCATTAATATTATAGACTGATTCTAGACCTCACTGTACTAGGGGTCCAAAGAGATACTGGATGTCTGAAGATTTTAGTTGTAATTGGAGAATTTCTTAATGTGTTCTATGGCAAACATTGCTTGCCTCCTGAATAGGCCAGTTGCTGACTATTATGTTGATTAATGGCCAGTGTTTGTTACGCCAACACTTCATATTCCTGATAGGTGCTTGCTATACCATGTACTTGTATGAGAAAGTCTATTGTTCCCTTTGTATTGCTTCCTTTATGCAAAATTGTTGGTGTTCTTTAGCTATGCTGGGAACTCTGCTCTCCTCCAGTGATCAGACTTCCAATGACCAGCCATTCACTGGGAAGATCCGTGTGCTGCCACTTCTCCTCCCCCAGCTCTTATGCAGCTGAGAACAGAGGGAATGTGAGATTGGTTCTAAAATAGGATAAAAGATATATATATAGATATATATATATATATATATATATATATATATATATATATATATATATATATATATATAGATAGATATAGATAGATATATATATAAAAATTTTAAAGCGCCCCTGTCCCACGTGCTTGTGGACAGAAGCGAACGCATAAGCAAGTCGCACCCACATATGTAAATGCCGTTCAAATCACACATGTGAGGTATTGCCGCGTACGTTAGAGCGAGTGCAATAATTCTAGCCCAAGACATCCTCTAACTCTAAACATGTACCCTGTAAAAAAAAAAAATGAAAGTGTCAACTGTGAAGATTTTTAAGTATCAAAGTTTAGCACCATTTCATGAGTGTGTGCAATTTTAAATCGTGACATGTTGGGTATCCATTTACTCAGTGTAACATCTTTCACATTATACAAAATGGGTTAACTTTGTGTTTTTTTTTTTAATTAATGAAACTTTTTTTTCCAAAAAAATTTTTGAAAAATCGCTGCGCAAATACCGCGTGACATAAAAAGTTGCAACGGCCGCCATTTTATTCCCTAGGATCTCAGCTTAAAAAACATATATAATGTTTGGGTGTTCCGAGTAATTTTCTAGCAAAAAAAAAAAAAAAAAAAAAAAAGAAGATATTCTTTACATGTAGGAGCGAAGTGCCAGAATTGGCCTGGACGGGAAGTGGCTATGCAGTGATGTCCAACACAGAATCTTGCCTTTGTTTAATGCAGTGCTGCCTGAGGGCCAGAAGGTCATGGGCATCCATTACTACATTTCAGCCTTGTCTCAGAGATTTCTCCAGATTCTCAGAATCTTTTGATATTATGTACTGCAGACAATGATATATTTAAAGTCTTTGTAAAAAGTTGTCTAAAAATTGCTGAACAGTTTCAGAAGAATGTGTCCCCCAATGTAAAATTGCAGATTGGTGAACCTCAGCCCTTCTTTACTTCGGAGACACTCTGATGTTCCAAAATGCTCTTTTTATACCCATTCATGTTACTGACCTGTTAACAATTAACCTTATTAGTTGTAAAATGTTCTTCCAGCTCTCCCTTGTTAGTACCACTTAGATTGCCAGCTTTTTTGCCCTGTCCCAACTTTGCTGCCATCAATTACAAAATGACTTTAAATGGTACATTTTCTCAGTTTAAACATTTGATAGGTTTTCTATTTTCTATTGTAAATAAAATCTGGGTTGCATTCGGTTTTTATGTACAGTGCCTTGAAAAAGTATTCATACCCCTTGAAATTTGAACATCTCACGTAGCACTGTTCAATCCATCATCCGAAAAGGGAAAGAGTATGGCACAACTGCAAACCTACCAAGACATGCCAGTCCGCCTAAACTGACAGGCCGGGCAAGGAGAGCATTAATCAGAGAAGCAGACAAGAGGCCCATGGTAACTCTGGAGGAGCTGCAGAGATCCACAGCTCAGGTGGGAGAATCTGTCCACAGGACAACTATTAGTCGTGCACTCCACAAATCTGGCCTTTATGGAAGAGTGACAAGAAGAAAGACATTGTTGAAAGAAAGCCATAAGAAGTCACGTTTGCCGTGTGCGAGAAACTGTGGGGGACACAGCAAACATGTGAAAGAAGATGCTCTGGTCAGATGAGACTAAAATTGAACTTTTTGGCCTAAAAGCAAAATGCCATGTGTGGCAGAAAATGAAACACTGCACATAACCCTGAACATACCATCCCCACCGAGGAACATGGTGGTGGCAGAATCATGTTGTGGGGATGCTTTTCTTCAGCAAGGACAGGGAAGCTGGTCAGAGTTGAAGGGAAGATGGATGGAGCCAAATACAGGACAATCTTAGAAGAAAATCTGTTAGAGTCTGCAAAAGACTTGAGACTGGGGCAGAGGTTCACCTTCCAGCAGGACAACGACCCAGCCAGAGCTACAATGGAATGGTTTAGATCAAAAGCATATTCATTTGTTAGAATGGCCCAGTCAAAGCCCAGACCTAAATCCAATTGAGAATCTGTGGCAAGACTTCAAAATTGCTGTTCACAGACGCTCCCCATCCAATCTGACAGAGCTTGAGCTATTCTGCAAAGAATGGGCAAAAATGTCACTCTCTAGATGTGCAAAGTTGGTAGAGACATCCCAAAAAGGCTTGCAGCTGTAATTGCAGTGAAAGGCGGTTCTACAAAGTATTGACTCGGGGGCTGAACACAAATGCACGCCACACTTTTCACATATTTGTAAAACATATGGAAATCCTTGTGTTGGTCTATCACATAAAACCCAATAAAATACATTGACATTTTTGGTTGCAACATGACAAAATGTGGAAAATTTCAAGGGGTATGAATAGTTTTTCAAGGCACTGTAGATTTTACACTGTGTCCCAGCTTTTTTGGAATTGGGGTTGTATTAGTAGGTGGGTAATTTACCCAGAGCCCCCGTTAAAACACAATAAAGTGGTAGGGAACGGGATAGATATGAAATACAGTAAAATGATCTCTAAGGATTTAAAGCAATAATAAAATAGGCCAGTATTACACTGTGTGTGCTAACTACTCACCTATGATAATGCATTCTGTGCTCCCAGCCATGAACATGGAGGCTGTTTTGGACGGAAGGTTGAAGTGGCGAGTGGCCAGGAATGGAGACAGGCGATCAGAAGGGTCTGTGCCATCAGCGGTTTCTTGGGGAGAGTTTGATTCTTTGTCAGCTGATGCACTTACTCTGCCGAGCTCGGGGTGTTTTATGATCACCCACTCATAGCGCTCCACCTCTGGCTGAAGCTAAATAAACAGAATCAATTAGGACAATGAAAAAAAATTATGCCAGTTATGCCTTCCATGTACACAATGTCTGCATCGTCCATTTCCGAAATACACAGCTTTGACCCCAGAGAAGTCTGAACATGCAGGTTCAATGCAAATGAGGTTTTCTTATTCTAGTTTTTACTTCCACCCACTTAATCATCTCCAATTTGAAAAGAGTTCTTTTCTTACCTATACATGTGAACGTGTTAAAGTGTTGCTAAACTCAGGGTCCTGGGTTTAGCACGAATATGTAGGTTTCTGTTTCTGTGATGTCACTCCTCCCGGCTGAAATTCTAAGTCGAAGACTTAGAAATTCAGCCAGGAGGAGGAGTGACATCACAGAAACAGAAACCGGCTTTATACAGCTAAAGGAGACTGTTCATTATCTGTGGATGAGCTTACTGTATGAGGAGGTCCATTAGGATTACTGTTTACATTCGGGGCTGGAAGAACGATCACCTAGACCGAGGAACATGCCTGCAGAGGCTATCTGCCTGCTAAATTTGACTCGGAATCAGAGTGTTGCGGGTGTCATCAGTCCTTCCTTTCCTTTTTCAAACACCTGGTGAAAGGATCTCTGTTCCTCTCCATACCTACTATCAACCGTATAGGAACTTGGACTTGAATGAGTTTTTTTCTCTTGAACACACTTTTTTGCACAAATTTTGCTTTTTTGCACTATTTTATGGACTTTATTTGTACCTTACCATCACGGTCTATTTAGATTTATATTCATTTATATATAAATGTGGGTAATATTTTAATATTTTTTCACTGTTAATATTGTTCAATTTCTAGCACTTTTGGTAGAGTTTTGACATGCAATTGAATAGCGCAATCTGTATTTATATTTTATTTGCCTTTTCTGGGCGATATCCCTGTTCACACCACAATATTAAGGTCAGGTGAGTTTTTTTCCCTGCATACATGTTGCAGATTGCTGCACAGGATATCAGTGCTGTGGTGTGAACAGGGCACATAGAGAACAATGTTTTTTTTGTGCCCTTGCAAGGATGGGTGTAGGGTTGCCACCTTTTCTTCACGCTAAACCCGAACACTTTATCGGCACAGGGAATTTTTTTTTCCCCACAGTAAACACTATAGGATTATAAAAGACCTGGGACACATTCGGGTGCCCCAAGCAGAGTAGTAATGCGGTGAACAGTGGGTGTGTCCAAATTGATCTTGCTGACATCGCCCCACCCTTCAGTGATGGCAAACCCGGTGGGTGCGGAAAAGCAGAGGTCTCTGCACATGGTGTGAATGAGACCTTAATCTCCTCCAAAGCAGAGAAAAAAAAATTGGGCCTATATGTTGGGAGATTATCAAACAAGCTAAAAAAAAAAAAAAAAAAAAAAAAAAAAAAAAAAAAAAAAAAAAAAAAAAAAAAAAAGGTGCTCATAATGCCCTCTAGGAGTTCAGGAACCCCATTGGAAACGCGCAATTACTGGGCTGCCCATAGGCATGGCTTTCCTGAATGTATAAAGAGGACTGTAGGAAGAGCTTCTTACCCGAAAAACAAAACATTCTCCAGTTCCAAAGAAGCTCAGCTTGTTTCCGCTTTTCTTGCGTGAATTCCAGTCAGTAGACAGATATGCACCACACACCTAGAAAACAGACGGAAGACATGATCACTCAACATGAGTAGGCATCTTTTTCTCATGGTCCACATTTACACCCCCTATCCCATATGGTCATGAGCAAAATAATCATTTTTCTTCTTTTTAAGACAATAGGATATTCCTTCCTGATGCACAGGAAGAGGGACATAGTAAAGCCTTTCAGCCTCAACTACAGATGTACTATAGAGTTCAGCCAATATGTATCAGATAAGTTGCAAACAACCTATATATTCGATCAAGAGTTCCATGTTCCTTTCAATAGTCCTAAATATATGAGTTGGCCAGATAATAACAGCCACCACCTACTGGGATTAATTCTACAAAGAGCAGCAATGCTTTCTCCAAGAAGGAAGGCATTTTTTTTTTTTTATTCCTTTATGATCAATGGGCAAAATATGCATTCAGAGTTGATAGCAAACAGCATCTGGTGCAGCTGTGCATAGTAACCAGTTGCTAACTTCAGCTTGTTCAACTAACCACTTCATCCTCAGAAGGTTTTACCCCCTTCATGACCAGGCCATTTATTGAGATACGGATGGCACTGTGTTACTTTAACTGACAATTGCGCGGTCGTGTGACGCTGTGCCCAAATAAAATGGATGTCTTTTTTCCCCAGGAATATAGCTTTCTTTTGGTGGTATTTGATCACCTCTTGTGGTTTTTATTTTTCGCGCCATAAACAAAAAACAAAAAACAAAAAAAAAAACAAAAAAAAAAAAAAACCCACACCAATATATTTTACCTTCTGCTATAAAACATCCAGTTAAAAAAAACAAAAACACACACACACACACACACACGTCTTCATCAATTTAGACCACTCTGTATTCTTCTACATGTTTTTAGTAAAAAAAAAAAAAAAAATCCCAATAAGCGTATAGTTATTGGTTTGCACAAAAAAAGTTAGAGAGTCTACAAACTATGGGATATTTTTATTTATTTTTACTAGTAATGGCGGCAATCAGCTATTTATTTTAGCAGGACTGCGACATTGCGGCGGACAAATTGGACACCCGACACTTGTTTTGGAACCAGTGACATTATTACAGTGATCAGTGCTAAAAATATGCACCGTTACTGTACTAATGACACTGGCTTGGAAGGGGTTAACACCAGGGGCGATCAAAAGGTTAGGTGTGCCTAGCTGCTGCTTGCTAACTGAGTGGGGGTTGCTCTGACTGGATGAAGACAGATCGGTGTCCCTACTTAGCAGGAACACAAGATCTCTATCTTTTCTCCTGACAGAACGGCGATCTGCCTTGTTTACATAGGCAGATCTCTGTTCTGCTTCTCTGGGGAACGATCACGGCCGCCGGACCCGCTGATTGGCATCCCCAGTGTCTAATTAGCGTGCAATCGCGCCCCCCAGGGCCTATTGCATGGAATGACGTACAGGTACGTCGTTTAGTGCAATTGAGCCGACCTGCTGCAGTACCTCTGCGGTAGGTGGTTGGCAAGTTGTTAAAGGGTCACTAAAGCCATATCATAAAAAAAATAAATAAACAACCCTCATCAATAGATGCTATATTACATGCTGTTCATACTCAATCACTATGGGTCCTTTCACATGAGCCTTTTGTTTGTTTCATCAGTTCAGTCACGTTTTTTTCAAAGAAAAAACAGATCAGTTTTCATCTGTTTCTCGTCAGTTTTTTTTTTTTAATTCACTACAGATGCAAAAACTGACCGTTTGTCCATACATATCTATTTTTGGCCGTTACGTTCTTTTTAAGAAAAATATGGCTCTGATCGGTTCCAAAAGACGGATGTTGACGGAAGCAGATGATCATACGTTTACATCAGTTTTTCCATAGAGACGCGTTGATTTCCGTTTTTTTATCCGTCAACGGATGGATAAAAAAAACAGACAAAATGGAACACCGTGTGCAAGGGGCCTATGAGATTAGTTTTCTGTATAAAACCTGGTTGATCCTGCTGTTTTCTATCTCCACCTTCTGTCCATGTCCCGAATTCAGCTAGGGATTTTGCAACAGTGTTTGCAGCTCTGCAAATGCTCATTTTTTAGTGAGTTTCTATGCTGAGCATTTCCTCCCCATCACATCTGAGCAGCCCATATGACTATAGGGTCACACATGTGGGCGTATACACAGTGGTAAATGACAGGCCACCTGTATGCCAAAGGCTGTTTTTATTTTATTTTAAACATGTGCCCAGCAGCAGAGGACTAAAAGCTCCTCCTGCTCGTTTCCCTGGGGGAAGAGGCTAGAGGTGCACCGAAATTTCGGCTGCCGGAAATTAATCAACATTAAATCGGCAGAAATTGTTGTTTTCGGTAGCGGCCGAAAAGGGGAAAAAAAAAAAAATTATATATATATATATATATATATATATATATATATATATATATATTTATTCGATACGAAAAAGGGGGCTGGGTTCACCCCGGGTGCAGCTCATTGCAGGGGTGTCGCTGTATGCAACAGAGGAGATGAGGCGTTTCACTACTTACAAGCCCGATATCTGCTCAGAGCCGCTCAGTGTGTTAAATATAACTGATTGCAGAGACTAGCTGTCAAAACTCAGTGTGGATGTCGGGGGTGGGCGGTACTGAACAGCTAGATAACGGTTTGGTCTCGCCTACCCCAACATCACCGCAGCGTTTTGACAGCTTTCCCACCCACCCCCGACATCACCATAGAGTTTTGACAGCTAGTCTCTGCAATCAGTTCTATTACAGGAGTTTGGCTCTTACAAGCCTGCTATCTGCTCAGTGTGAAACTCATCTCCTATCAGTGCCAACCAATGCCACCTGTCAGTGCCACCTTAGGGAGGATTGGTTTCATCTCTGTATTGCTCCTTTCACATGAATGTTCCGTTAAGGTCTGCCTGTGTTTTTCAGGCGGACATGAATGGACGTTCCATGCAGCCCTATCCGCTGACATCCGCCGCTCTCCAATCCGGTCCGTGAAATCCAGACAGAAGGAAACCCTATTTTCCATCTATCTGTAGAATCGGATTGGAGCAGATCGGATGAAAAACGGACAGGCGGATCCATTTTCATCCGATCTCCATAGTGGAGTGCGGAGCTCTGGACAGATATGTCTCTGCACAGTGAGCGGAGACGGATCGGTCATCCGCCTGCTCATCGGATCGATCCCTGCTGAGCAGAACCGAGTCCGCAAATGGACAAGGCCATGTGAAAAGGGGCCTATCACCTGAGGATAGTCCCTTCACTTAGTATAATGCAAGGGTGTACAACCACCTTAAATTTATGGTAAAGACAGAAGGTTTTTTTTATCTTCATGCATTCTATGCATGAAGATAAAAAGGCTTCTGTGTGCAGCAGCCCCCCCCTCATACTTACCTGAGGTCCCTCTAGCTCCAGCGATGTTGTAGGAATGTCTTGGCCGGGCCGCAACTCCGTTTCTGAAAGGATACATGGAGCTGTGACTCGGCTTGGGTGTCCCCATAGCAAGCTGCTAGCTGTGGGGGCACCCAACAGAAGGGAGGGGCCAGGAGCTGCAAAGAGGGACCTGAGAAGAGAAACGTCCAGGCTGCTCTGTGCAAAACCAACTACATAGAGGAGGTACATATAACAGGTTTGTTATTAGAACACACACACACACACACACACACACACACACACACACACAGTGCAGAATGCCCTCAAGCCTCTGTCAGGAGATGGACTGGGGATTGTGGTAGAAGGGGAGGATTAGAGAAGACAGGATCAGCCTTTTTGCACAATGCAGAAGATTGACCCTTAGGTTCCACAGTGAGTATAAGAAGCCTGCTTTACTGCATATACAGACTGATTTTACTGTTGTGGGTTTAGTAACACTTTAACGACTGAATTCACACTGACTTGCAGCAAAATGTAGGGAAAATGGATGTACATTTCCATACATTTTATGTGCGTTTTGACATGCGTTAAAATGCTATGCATTTTCTATGTTTCTTGTGACATCACATCCTGTTCCTGTTTGTGGGTAAGAGAAGGAGTGGGTAAAGACATTTGTTTTTAGAGAGTGTTTTAGAGATTTTAGGAGAGTAAACAGGATGTCTAGCAAAACAATGCTGACTAGAAAGCACCTGCTCTGCACACATTGCTCTTCTCCTCCTTTCTCCAATCCCCCAAAGAGGTCTGCTGGTATGGGTGCTCGTAAAGGGACAAAATTAATGACAAGGCATAATTTTTCTTCCTTGTGTTGACGTGCGTTTTACATGTTTACATGCGTTGCATGGTGTTATGCATACATGTTGCAATTTAAAGCAACACAGTGTTGCAGTGCAGGTCACATTGAAAACAATTTCTTTATAAATCTATGCATTGATGGGCATTATACAAGTGAACTAAAATGCAGAACGCAGTAGTGTGAATTAGCCCAAAAATAAAAAAAAATTTCTCAAGGTGACTTCTATTCTCTGCAGCATGGCCTAAGCTTTCTGCTTGCATCCATCTGTGCTGTGATGCAGCTCCCGGCCACCACTAGAGGGCGCTGCATAGAGACACGAGAACGGCTCTGCATTTTGCTGAATGGCCAACCGGTCACCCTAGACTAGATTCATTAGAGCATAGCAGAAGAACGCAGGGGACAAGGCTGCAGAAAACAGGCCTTGACTGTAAGTGAATGTCATTAGAGATGTAATACGAATAGAATGTAATGCCTTACTCCTCGATCTACCAGGCTCCCTCCATCTATGCGACAACCAGTAGGAGAGTTACAGAAGAGAAAAAAAAAAAAAATCCAGTACACCTTATTTCTAATTCTATACTAGATTTTATGAGCATTTAAACACTTGCAGTGCAAGGGTAGTCCTTTGTATTTCCCTGAGCAGACCCACAACAAGCTGCAAATAAGAGTCAGCATTCCTTCTCCTTATACTTGTTCTGGGTCAGTGACTCAAACTGCACTGAAGGCAAAGCATCAGCATGATCACCTGGGAACTAGCGTACTCACAGCAGGAAATATGCATCCTTCATTCTCTCATGATGGGTTCACATTAAGTAAGAGTAGTCCATCCAACTGCTATTTTTTTTTTTTTTTTTTTTTTTAACAGGTACTCAAACTGCCACTTTTAGGGCCCCAAGAACAAGTACAAACATATAAATTTTAGTGGAGGAAAAAAAAAAAGGCAAAAAGCGCACAAACCTTCTGCAATACAATGTGTTTATTGGGGGCAAAAAATAAATAAAAAGTGATGGATTACATTTACAAATTTAAGATGAAAACAGTTCTCATCTGTGGGCCCAGTATGCCGACAAGGAGCCCACTCACTGTGGCCAGGGTTGGGGCTTTTTGGCCCGAGCCGTCAAGACGCAAAAAACGGAAGCAATAAAAACCCGACTTCGATCCCCTTCACATGACCATTCTGATCGGGTCCTGATTGGACAGTCCATTCACCACTATGGACCGGTGGGTGTAAACAGACTTGTGTCCGTTTATACCCACCTACCTCCAAATCAGATTAAAAAACACACACACACACACACACACACACACACACACACACACACACACACACACACAGAAAGGGATCCATTCTCCTCCATCTAGGCCAGGAGTGTCAAACTCCATTTCATCAAGGGCCACATAAGCAAGAAGGTTGCTCTCAAAAGGGCCAGCTGTATCTGTAAGACTGGATGTCCAGAGCACCCCCACCATCAGAAGTGCCCCCACCATCCCTTACATCACAATGCACCCCCCTTGCCTTATGCTGCTGCCGGAGGAGGACTGGAGTCAGCTGACGAATGCTGAGACCAAGGAAGGCAGGGACAAGGGGGTACTGCGGCTGCACAGAGAAGCGCAGGATCTGGTGGAGGAGTTCTGTCGTCCTCTCTCCTGCCAACTGCAGAGACATGGTGGGGTCAGATATGAGGGGGTTGACCACAAGAAATGGCCTGGCGGGCAGGATTACTCACAAGTCTTGTGTGCGACGCATGGCCTAGGCAGATCAGACTGGAGGGCAATCGGGTGTACATGGACAGCAGAGTCCATTTACATCAGGCCACCCATACAGCACAGCAAAGCTTGCAGCATTTGGGAGAGCTGTATAAAAACTGTATGTAACCTCAGCTACATACAGTGCTTGATCCGGCAGCTGGATGAGACTCTCTTTCCACTCCAAGAATGTTATGAAGCACATTTTACTGCAAAAGAGTACCAGTAACCTTCAGATGTAACTAAAATTTCTGAAGTTTTGCATTTCAGTGCTAGGGTAACCTTAATTCTGTCATGGGACACCAACTATATGCCATCTGCATGTTCTTCCTATTATGTTGGTTTCCTCTGACCCATCCCTGATCCAAAAAAGCATACTGGTATGTTAACTGGCATGTGATCAAGCTGGCCATAGTGAATAAATGATTGTATGACAGGGACCTTCCACTGGAAGCTTTTATCTGTACAGGGACTTAGGTGCTCTCTGTATAAATGTAGCATAACATTTTCATTTTTAATAAAAAGCTTTTTGGTGAAAAAAAAAACAAACAAACAAAAAAACATTTTTTTGGTCATACTTCTCTTGTGGGCTACAGTAATGTGCTTAGTTGTACTCTCCTGTGACCCAGAATCAGCTGACAGCGGGCTAAAGTCTGCTGTCAGCTGACGTCACATAGCCACTCCAGATGCTGTTAGGTTCCCAAGATCCCAACAATGTTAGGATACGCCCAGATGCCTGATGGACAGTTGTCAGAGCCTCCGAGTGTGCAGCTGAGTCAGTGCCACTCCCACCCTTTCTCCTGCCTAGCCCCCCAGTGAGCATCAGACCACTCTCTGCTCAGAGCAGACCAAGAACTGAGCAATCAGCAGTCATGTGATCATTTAGTTCTCAGGCTTAGAGATGGAGAGAGACATCACAACATTGCTGCAGCATAGATGTGAGCATGTAGGTTTGATTTTTTTTTTCATAACCCGATACGTCTCCTTTAAATACAGATCTGAGCCAAGTTACTGTTATCAGTTGGTCTAGGCCATAATACATACCTCTTGGCTGCTGGTTTTGATCAGGAGTAGGGTGGGCTCATGTCCTTCACAATGCAAGAAAAACCTGGAAACAAACAGAAGGCGGTCAGCCAGAATAAAGGCCAAGTCAATTTAAATGCCACTGGGGATAATAGGATTTTGCAAATTTTTTTTACAAAATTGGAAGACACGAGATGCTGTTCTTTAACATGTGGGTATAGCTTTAACCTCTAGGAGCTTTGGACACTATATAGAGGCCTAGCTCCATCCAGTGTCTATAACCCGACACCTACATACAGGCAGAACTGTGTTCTGGGGGGGATACGGTTCTTCAAACATGTGTAAATGTCTAAAAGCAGTTAAAAAAAAAAAAAAAAAAAAAAAAAAGGAAACATTTCAGATATTTGTAAAAAATGTTGAAAACCATTATTTTCCTTCCACTTCACAATTATGTGCCACTTTGTGTTGGTCTATCACATAAAATTCCACTAAAATACATTTAGGTTTCTGGTTGTAACATGACAAAATGTGGGAAATTTCAAGGGGGAGGAGATCTCTGTATATTGCAATTAATCTTTACTTCGAAGATCTATCTTCATATAAAACCGTCCAATTTATGGATCATTTATTGTATATGAAGATGGATTTTTGAAGTAAAGATTAAATTGCAATATACAGAGATCTCACCCTGGTTTTTTTGCGGTATATTTTTGGTGGATCAATTAGGAGCCCGTTGTTGATGAGATTTTGGTGTGGTGAGAAGTGTATAATACGGCACTCCATTTTCAAAAGAAAAAAAACAAAAACAAAAACCAAAAAAAAAAAAAAAAAAAAAAAAAAAAAAAAAAAAAACAAAAACCAACAACACACACAGATTTACCAAAACTGGAAAGTGCAAAATCTGGTGCAGCTGTGCATGGTAGCCAATCCGCTTCCAGGTTTTATTGGTCAAAAGCTTAACTGAACAAGCTAAATGTTAGATGCTGATTGGCTACTATGCAAAGCTGCATCATATTTTGCACTCTCCAGTTTTAATAAATGAACCCCATAGTGTATGTGTATGTATGGCATCCCAGTCTTAGTCCGTAGGGTTCAATATTGAGTTGGGCCACCCTTTGCAGCTATAACAGCTTCAACTCTTCTGGGAAGGCTGCCCACAAAGTTTAGGAGTGTGTCTATGGGATTGTTTGACCATTCTTCCAGAAGCGCATGTGTAAGGTCAGGCACTGATGTTGGACGAGAAGGCCTGGCTTGCAGTGTCCGCTCTAATTCATCCCAAAGGTGTTCTATTGGGTTGAGGTCAGGACAAGTTTCTCCACCCAAACTAGCTCATTTATGTCTTTATGGATTTTGATTTGTGCATGGTTCACATCATTTGGTGGAGGGGGGTGGTTTTTCAGGGGTTGGGCTTGGCCCCTTCATTCCAGTGAAGGGAACCCTTAAGGTGTCAGCATACCAAGACATTTTGGATAATTTCATGCTCCCAACTTTGTGGGAACAGTTTGGGGATGACCCCTTCCTGTTCCAACATAACTGCACACCAGTGTACAAAGCAAGACATGGATGAGGTTTGGGTAGAAGGAACTTGACTGGCCTGCACAGAGTCCCGACCTCAACCTGATAGAACACCTTTGGGATGAATTAGAGCAGAGACTGCGAGCCAGGCCTTCTCGTCCAACATCAGTACCTGACCTCACTAATGCACTTCTGGAAGAATGGTCAAACATTCCCATTGACACGCTCCTAAACCTTGTGGACAGCC
>BLSH010454095.1:691963-705606 GCA_018402905.1 Glandirana rugosa
ACCGCAGAATCAGGGATACCAAGTTATTTCCAAACCGGGTGGGAAACGTCGATATCGACGAAGTTGAGAAGACCCTTCCGACAGGTGTTCCAAATCCTCGCACAGTTACCCTTACAAACTGGTAAGAAGGTCTTCACGTAATCACTCCAGTCCATGACTACAACCTGCTCTTCCGGACCGAGCGTCAGAGACGAGATTAAGTAGGGTTTCCACAAGATAGTCCAACTCCAGCCCTGAGACACGTCCGGTCAGTTCAAGGAAGATGGGTTTGGAGTAGGTACAGAACGAAACATGTGACCACACGTCAATACAACCTTGTCCTTCCCCAGTAGGGGTTTGACAAGGGTGTTTCAACCCTCGTACTTTAATAGGTTTTACAGAACCATACGACTGCGGGAGGGAGTAAGGAGTGGGGTTGTTTTTCAGTGGTTGGGCTTGGCCCCTTCATTCCAGTGAAGGGAACCTTTAAGGCGTCAGCATACCAAGACATTTTGGATAATTTCATGCTCCCAACTTTGTGGGAACAGTTTGGGGATGACCCCTTCCTGTTCCAACATAACTGCACACCAGTGTACAAAGCAAGACATGGATGAGGTTTGGGTAGAAGGAACTTGACTGGCCTGCACAGAGTCCCGACCTCAACCTGATAGAACACCTTTGGGATGAATTAGAGCAGAGACTGCGAGCCAGGCCTTCTCGTCCAACATCAGTACCTGACCTCACTAATGCACTTCTGGAAGAATGGTCAAACATTCCCATTGACACGCTCCTAAACCTTGTGGACAGCCTTCCCAGAAGAGTTGAAGCAGCTATAGCTGCAAAGGGTGGGCCAAACCTTTATTGAACCATAGGGACTAAGACGCCATTGCAGGCGTCCCAATACTCTTGGTAATATAGTATAGCATCCTCTGATGCAGGTAGAGCCACCAAGTAGAATTTTAGAAGAGTTGAAGACACACAGGGGTTCTAGTTTTTTTTTTCTTTTGTCAAAGCTTAAAGTGGATGTAAACCCAAAAAAAATTAAAAATTAATTAATTAATTCTGCCTGGTAGAGTATAGCATGTTATTCCATCTGTGCCTAGTCTTGCCACAGAGTTAATCCAACTGAGTAATGAGCTTATCTTTTTTCAGGAAGAGAAAGTCCGACTAACAGGGAAATACACAGTCAACGCCCCTTGCTCTGTGAGTGACAAGCAATTTGCTCATCTCCTTCACACAGCAGAGAAAGTTTTACACTCCCCCCTCCCTCCTCAATGTCTCAGTATAGAGGTGGGTGGGGAGGCTTGTGACATCACAACTCCACCCACCAAACTCCAGCAAACACAGCCACACTCTGATTTCAGAGTTTTACAGAGCTGCTGGTGCTTACAGGAAGGACATTTGCAAGGTAGGGATAGATGCAGGAGGCTTTCATGTATATATACATTAATACTGTGTCATTAGTTTATACTGGGTGGGTGGTGGGTTTACATCTACTTTAATTGAACAAGCTGAAGTTAGCAGCGGATTGTCTACCCTCCAGTTTTAGTAAATCAACCCAGTCTACCGCTTTAGGGCACAAAGCTGAACTGGGCTTGTATGCAGGTGCAGGGATACAGCCACTAGATGGAGGTGTGCATCCTGATGTGCTTCGTGTCCAAACCTAGAGGTGGGAGCTTCACTGACACATTAAAGGCCTTGTCCCGTGTCCTGTAAAATTCTGCCCCTTGACACCATCAAAAAAAACAAAAAAAAAAAAAAACAAACACAAAAAACACCCACACAACACACATGTATCATGAACATAAAAACATGGCACCTAAAAAAGCAAAGCTCTAAAATCTCCATGACCAATCAGGTGTGGGAACTTTTACTGTAAATGTTGGCTCTTATATATAAACCCCTTTTTTTTGTGGTTTATTTAGGACACAACTTCCATTACATTTGGAAACAATTATATATTTGGGACAGGGATAAATGAGACATGTGACCTAGTACTGAAACATTTAGCAATATTTTCCTCATTGTCTGCTAAGCAGGTTAATGAATGTCTGACCAACAGTTCCATTTCTCTTTACCGCTTTTCCAGAAAAAACATGGAGTTTTCATTTGCTTGCAATAATAGACAAAAATAGGATTTTTTAACTCAGAGAAAAGGATTTTACGGTAAGTTAAAAAAATCCTAATTTTTTCTTACGTTCATTGACAGACGCAGACTCCATACTTGACAAGTAGGGATGTCCCAACGCAGTGTCATTCAAGAGGGGTGGGTCAAACAACAACAACTGTACCCAACAGAATGATCTCGGGAGGCGCCAGCCGCGCCTACACCGCCGCCTGCAAAACTTTGCGGCCAAAAGCAGCATCCGCGGATGCTGACACATCAACTTTGTAAAATTTAACAAAAGTGTGCACCGAGGCCCATGTAGCCGCCTTGCACACCTGAGACACCAAAGCCCAGGAAGTGCTAATCGCCCTGGTGGAATGAGCCGTGACCGGGAAAGGGGGTTCTTGGCCCCTAACCGTATACGCATTGGTCACCATCTGTCTGATCCAACGGGAAACAGTAGCCGACGAGGCCGCCAAACCCTTTCGCGGCCCTTCAGTCAGTACAAACAAAGCATCAGACTTCCAAAAAGAAGCTGTAGCCCGCAAATACACCCGCAAAGCCCTCACGACATCCAACTAATGTAAAGCAATCTCCTTGGGATGCGACGGCTGCGGACACAATGAAGGGAGAACAATGTCCTCATTAATGTGAAGAGGGGAAACCACCTTCGGTAGGAACGAAGGAGAAGGGGTGCAGCACCGCCTTATCCTTATGAAGGACCAAGTAGGGAGACCTACATGACAAAGCCGCCAACTCAGACACCTGCCTAGCGGATGTAATGGCCACCTTTTATGACAGCAATTGTAAGGCAATATCCCTGATCTTCTCATATGGCGGTTTCTGCAGTACAGAAAGTACTAAATTTAAATCCCACGGTGCCAAAGGCGACCGTACCTGCGGAGCCACATGACATACACCCTGTACAAATGTACGGATCAAAGAACGCGTTGCTAAAGGACGTTGGGGGAAAAATAAATAAATAAATAAAATAATATATATAAATCGCCAGAGCCGAAATCTGACCTTTGAGTGTAGCAGGGGTTTCGGCCAGTGAAAAAGAATTCTGCGGACGCTGCCATTCCTTATACAAAACTGGTCAAAAAATTGGACATAAAAGGAACACCTTAGGGGTTCGCGCCGGCTTAAAAAAGATCCACAAATGTAGGCAATCTCTTGCGACTCCCCAGCCTGGTCCAGCCGCAGCGATTCATGGATGGCAGTGACCAGGGAGTCCACCAACACCCTTTCGCGCACCACTGAGGCCCCCTGGTCCTCCTCACCGTCCGAGGGCTCCAGTTCACCATCTGAGAGGTCCACGGGGGTCCCTGTGACCACAGAGCCCCCTTCCGGTTCAGATTCCTCCCCTGAAGGGGGGGGCGGGGGGTGGACGCTTTTTCGTCACCCCCTTGGCATGGCTCGGTACCCCCCGGACGGAACACTCTCCCAAAATGGATGCCAATTGATACAGGGGAACCAGAGGTCCCAGCGCAGCTTGCGCTTCTGCGGACCCCTCCAGCCCCCCGCACGGAACGAGTACGATGCGGCGGACCCCGCTAAGGGTGGCTGACATCCGTCGGCTGTGCTGGGGAAATTGCAGGATTCGGGATATCCTCTATGCCCCAGCCGGCTGCTTGATAGCAGTCTTCATCAGATAGCTTGAGAAAAGCAAAAAAAGAAAGTGGGAAACCGCAGATCCCATAAGGGAACCAGGTCTAACTCCTTGCACTAGGCATAAAAAAACGGATATGCTATGCAGAGCTGGGGGGTTATATGCTGAGTGAGGATGGCCCCCTGGGAGGGGTCAGCTTGCTTTTTTTCTGAACTTCGTTCTGCCTAGTCTATTCCTAGTAGGATGTGCATAAACCCCACTTGTCAAGTATGGAGGCTGCATCTGTCAATGAATGTAAGAGAAAAGTAATTTGTGATTGAGCTCTCCCGTGTTTTCTATATTTGAACTCTTGTAACAACTAAAAGGGAGTATAAGGGTGGATCAACATGTTAGGCTCCGTTCACATCATAGCGATGAGAGATGCGGGCGGAATCGCCTTGGTTCTGCCGCGACTCGCAATAGCTGAAAATCGCGGTAGCCCGGGCGTTCCCAGAGCGTAGCCCTTCAATTTAAACAGCACCCCATACGTGGCACGCTTTTCCCATGATCTGTCGGGCGACAATGGCAGTAAAAACACCCACACAGAATCACGGGATGCCTGTCACCCTAAAGAACTTTTATTTGGGCGACGGGCGTTTTTACCACGATTGTCGCCCGACAGATCACGGGAAAAGCGCGCCACATATGGGGTGCCATTTAAATCGACAGGCTACGCTCCGGGAATGCATGGGCGTCCCGAGATTTTCAGCTATTGCGAGTCGCGAGCAGAATCGAGATGATTCCACCCACAACTCGCATCGATATGATGTGAGCGGAGGGGGATTCAGGACACTTGCAGTAGACTGGGGAAACCAACTTAGGCTTAATGTACATGGGACGTTGTTTGACCTCCCCTGAACGATTTTAACGCAACAGCTAGAAAACGTCATTTAAAAACGTCCGTTTAGCCATGTTTGCGGCTAGGAGGTTTTTTTTTTTTAAACCACTTCCAAACCGGGGCTATTCTGGCACTCCTCTCCAACACGTACAAAATTATCTTTTTTTTTTTTGCTAGAAAATTACTCAGAATCTCCAAACCACCTTTCACTAGTGGACTAGGCAGAACGTAGTTCAGCTAAAAGCAGACACAGCCCCTCCCAGGGGGACAGTCAGTCCTCACTTGGCATAACCCCTCCTGCCCTGCTCAGCAGCTCAGTTTGTAACAAGCAGTACAAACTCAACAAAACATGGGTGGGTGCTGCGTCCGTCAATGAAGTCAGAGAAAAGGATTTTACGGTAAGTCAAAAAAAAATCCTATTTTCTCATTCGTTCATTGACGGACGCAGTCTCTTATTCTTGACATGTGGGGATGTCCCAAAGCAGTGTCACAACGAGGGGTGGGCAACAACAGTACCCAACAGAAGAGTTCTCCGGGAGGTGCCAGATGCGCCTCACACCACCACCTGCAAAATTTTGCGTCCAAAAGCAGCATCCGCGGACGTTGCAACATCAACTCTGTAAAATTTAGAAAATTGCACCAAGGTCCAAGTGGCCGCCTTGCACACCTGAGAAACCGACGCCTGATGTCAGAAAGCCCAGGAAGTACTAATCGCCCTGGTAGAGTGAGCCGTGACCGGAAAGGGGGGCTCCTGGCCCTGAACAGCATACGCACGGGTCGCCGTCTGTCGTGTCCAATGGGAAATATAGTGGCCGACGGGGCCGCAATCCCCTTGCGCAGACCAGCCACCACGACAAAAAGCGCATTCGACCTCCGAAAAGAAGCCGTGGCTGCCAGATACACCTGCAGAGCCCTAACCACATCCAGGGAATGCAAAGCCACCTCCTTAGGATGAGACGGGCGCGGACACAGTGAAGGAAGGACAATGTCCTCATTGATGTGAAAAGAACCACCCACCTTTGGTAAGGACTGAGAAGGGTGCAAAACAAACTTGTCCCTATGTAGGACCAAGTACAGAGACCTACATGACAGAGCCGCCAGCTCAGACGTAATAGCCACCAGAAAGGCACTGAAAGGACCAGATTAAGGTCCCACGGCGCCCTTACCTGGGGAGCGACATGCCGAACCCCCTGGACAAAGGTACAAATCAATTAATGCGTCGCCAACGGACCCCGAAAAAGAATCGCCAGGGCAGAAATTTGTCCCTTAAGCGTGCTCAATGCCAACTTGTGATCTAGGCCTTGCTGAAGGAAGGCCAGCACCCGAGCCACTGAGAAAGAACGGGGGTACCATCCCCCCGCCTCGCACCAGGCAATGTAAGCCTTCCAGGTGCGATGATAGATCTTATGCGAAGTGGCCTTACGCGCCTTGAGCATAATGGGGATTACAGACTCAGAGTCCCTATCTTTTAACACCTGGGACTCAATAGCCAGGCCATTAAAGCCAGCGAGGGTAAAGCAGGGTGCAAGATGGGTCCCTGTGAAAGTAGGTCCTCGCGAAATGGGAGCCGCCAGGGAACATCGACCAACATCCGCACCACGTCGGCGTACTAAGGACACCAAGGCCAATCTGGCGCTACCAGAATGGTTAGGATCCCTTCCGCCTCTATCCTGTGCAGTAGACGCGGGAGCAGCGGAAGTGGAGGGAAGGCATAGAGAAGTCGGTACAGAGACCACGGAGCCACGTGGGCATCCACTGCGTCTGCCAACGGATCCCTTGTTCTGCTCACAAAGGTCTGCACCTTTCGATTGAGCCGGGATGCTAGCAGGTCCACGTCTGGCGTGCCCCACTTTTGAAAGATCTGGCGGAACACTTCCGGGTGCAGGGACCACTCTCCCTGATCCAGCCACTGGCAACTGAGGTAGTCCGCCTGCCAAATTTGACGCCCGGAATGTGAACAGCGGAGATTGCCGGCACGTGAAGCTCTGCCCACCTCAGAATGTGGGCTACTTCCGACGCCGCGCTCCTTGTTCCGCCCTGATGATTCACGTAAGCCACCGCCGTGGCGTATTCTGACTGGACCCGAACAGGACAACCGTGCAACCTCCCCGACCAGTGGGAGAGGCAAATCCTGATCGCTCGAAGTTCCAGCACATTGATCGGGAGACAGGACTCCTCCGGGGACCAGCGACATTGGGCTGACAACAGCCCCAGGACCCCCTCCACCAGCTGGATAGGCTGGCATCCGTCGTGACCACCATCCATTCCACGGGTAGAAAGGACTTCCCTAGCCCCAAGGCGAGGGAACATCGGGTCCGGTGATCCAACCTGATCACCCGATCCAGGGATAACGGAGACTTGTCCCACCGCAGCATTATTGCCCGCTGCAGGGACCGGGTGCGACTCTGGGCATACGGCACCGCCTGGAAGGTAGAGACCATCTGCCCCAAACCCTCATGCAAAATCTGAGAGAGGACCACCGCTGGGGCAACAGGGCCCGCACCGCTACTTGGAGCGTCACCTTGGCGGCAGGAAGAAACACCTTCGCCCGCTCCGTGTCCAAGACCAAGCCCAGAGATTCCAACCGGCGCGACGGAGTCAGTACCAACTTCGGAAGGTTGATCACCCAGCCGAGGTCCCGCAGGGAACCGAGGGTGATGGCCACACTATCCCGCAATGCTGAGGCAGACTCTGCCCGCAGAAGGTCGTCGAGATAGCCCCAGTGCTGGCTCTGCTGCGGCAGAGGGGCATAGCAGTGGTGGCCTAAGAGCTTGGTGAAGACCCGTGGGGCTGAGGCCAGACCGAATGGAAGGGATAAAAACTGGTAGTGGAGATCCCCTACCGCAAAGCGCAGAAAGCGCTGGTGGCGCGCACATATGGGCACATGCAGATACGCGCCCTTGATGTCCAAGGAGGCCAAGAAGTCTCCCTACGAAGCGCCGCCACCACAGAGCGGACAGATTCCATTGTGAATTTCCGCGCCCTCACGAAGAGGTTGAGAGCCTTTAGGTCCAAGAGAGGCCTGACCCCATCTTTTTTCGGAACCACAAAAAGATTTGAATAAAAACCACGGAAACGTTCCGCAGAGCGGACCGGAACAATCGCCCCCTGGTGGAGCAGGACTTGCATGGCCCCCCAAACAGGGCCTGCCGTCGCCTCGGGGGAAGCCTCAGACAGGAGGCGAAGAACCTGTCCGGGGGCTGGGTATGGAACTATCTTGTACCCGGACGAAACCACCTCGCGCACAGAGATCCGAGAGGTCCACCGGTCCGCGAACCACAAGAGCCGTCCCCCCCACCCGAACAACGGGCGGGGGCGACCCATTATGTGGAGGACTTCTCCTCCGCCTTCTCGGCCTTACGCTGCCAAGGACGCTTCTGGCCCCCCCGGAGGCCTTAGCGGGCTGAGAGACCTTGTTCGAGGCGCACGAAAAAAAAACCTCTTTTGAATAGGGAAGAAGGGGCCCGCCCTACGCCGGGGCTCCTTACCCCTTCTAAGCTCCGGGAGGAACATACTCTCTCCCCCCCCCCCCCCCGTGTGTAATCCTGATCTCATCCAGGGAAGCCCTAAAAAGACGACCATCCTCAAAAGGCAGGTCCGTCAGGCCCTTCTTTGACGCCTGGTTTCCCGACCAACATCTAAGCCACAGCAGACGTCTAATAATGACTGCGAACATGGACAGTTTCGACAGCATGGGAGCCATGTCGAGGGCCAAATCACAGAGGTACTCAAGGCCCTGAATCAGCTGGTCCGCCATCTGCACAGGTTCCAGAGGGGCCTGGAGAGTCACCAAAGCCTGGTGCACAATGGCCGCCCATTCTGTAAGCGCCTGTGCCACCAGCGCCAAAGCCAGTGCCGGCCTCATGGCCAACCCTGCGACCAGGAACATTGCCTTGGACACCGCCTCAGTCCTCCTATCGGCCGGGTCCTTAAAAGATGGAGAGCCCTCCATCGGAATAGTGGTCGCCTTGTTCAGACAGGCCACCAGTGGGTCCACCGTAGGAGACGTCAACTTCCACTTAGGGTATCCTCAAAGGGATAACGCCCAGAAAAATGTTTAGGCATGGCGAATGAACCCTGAGGTCGTTGCCATTCCTTGTAAACAAACTGATCAAAGTACGACAAATAAAGGAATACGCTAGGGGTCCGGGCCGGCCTATGCGACCCAAAAGCGTATGGCGCCCGTGTCGCAGCCGAGCCCAGCTTCATCGTCTCACAGACCGATGAGACCAAGGAGCCCACCAGAGCCCGTTCATGAGCCGCGGTGGCCCCCCGAGGGCTCATCCTCATCAGAGGGGTCCCCGAGCTCGCCCTCCGATTACTCCAGGGAGGTCCCCGACACAGCAGAGCCCCCCTCAGGCTCCGAGGACGGGGGAGGGGGTGGCCGTTTCTTCGCCACCCCACGGTCATGGATCGGCTCCACCCGGGAGAAGAATTCTTCCAGAATGGCCGTCAACTTGTCCAGCGGAACCACAGGTCCCATCGCTCCCTGACCCCCACCGGAGACTTCTGGCTGAAAAGCACCTGCTTCAGTCGCCATTGCGCCGCACCCCGGAAGACACCCACAGGCCAGACCGGACCGGGCACCCCACACCACCCCTCAAGCTGCCGCACTAGTGCCCCAGAGGCACCTAGGGGGTCAGGGAGGACTCACCATACCGATCCCGGGTGCTGCTGCGAGCGCTGCTGTAGCTGCCTATAACCAACCTGTTGCTGCTCCGCGTCCCCCCACGTGTAGGAAGCTCTTCCGGCACGGCCCGGTGCCAAGACATCCAGGAGCGCCCATCCAGCCAGCGAATATGAGGCCAGCATGCGGTGGACCACGCCAAGATGGCCACCGTGTGCACTAGAGGCCAAACATGCGGCCAGCTACTGCAAAATGGCGGGCCGCGTGTGGTATCACACACAGCCGGCTACAGGAAAATGGCAGCCCACCCAGGGGGAAGCGCAGCCAGGCAGGAGAGCGACAGCCCGGGGGTGGGGGGGGCAAATAGTAAGGGGTAGGAAAGATCAAGCCCACCTATGCCCTAAGAAGGGGGACACCACCCACATACTCACCACTCTGGACGGGAGTAGCGGGTAGCCACCCAAGACAGACCTGCCACCCCGCCGGTTCGGGGGGGGGAGCTGCCGGCCACGTTCTAGGTGTGCTGGCGGGACGTTTAACCCGCCGGCTGCCCCGCACAGAACGACACCGCATACAGCTAAGGGTTGGCTCGCATCCATCGGCCGCGATGGGGAGACTCCCTGGATCTAGGATATACAGCCTGTCACCCAGCCGGCTACTTGATTGCATTGTTCATCAGAAGTCTTGAGAAAGAAAGAAAGAAAAAAAAAAAAAAACAGGGAACCGCAGATCCCAGCAGGGAGCCAGGTCCTACTCCTTGCACTAGGCAGAAAAAAACTGAGTTGCTATACAGGGCAGGAGGGGTTATGCCAAGTGAGGACTGCTCCCTGGGAGGGGCTGTGTCTGCTTTTAGTTGAACTACATTCTGCCTAGTCCACTCCTAGTGAAAGGTGCATAAACCCCACATGTCAAGAATAAGAGGCTGCGTCCGTCAATGAATGAATGAGAGAAAAAAAAAAAAAAAAAAAGTTAGCCCAATTTGTTTTGTATATAACATTAAAGATGTTACGCTGAGTAAATAGATACCTAAAATGTCACGCTTTAAAATTGCGCACACGTGTGGAATGGCGCCAAACTTTGAGACTTAATCCCCATAGGAGACGCTTTAAAATTTTTTACAGGTTACCAGTTTAGAGTTACAGAGGAGGTCTAGTACTAAAATTATTGCTCTTGCTGCACACCCCGCGATACTACACGTGTAGTTTGCACACTGTTTACATATGTGGGCCGGACTTATGTATACGTTTGCTTCTGTGCGCGAGCACATGGGGACGAGGCGCTTTAATTTTTTTTTCTTTTGTTTATTTTACTTTTATTTTTTTATTTTTACACTGTCTCTTTAAATTTTTTTTTTGTTTACTTTTATTCCTATTACAAGGAATGTAAATATTCCTTGTAATAGGAATAGTATGTGGCAAATCTTCTTTATGGAGAGATCTGGGGTCAATAAGACCCCAGATCTCTCCTACAGGCTGGAAAGACCAAGATTAAAAAAAAAAAAAAAAAAGGAACTCGGTCTTTCCAGCCGAGACCACAGCTTTGTTTACTAAAGCCGGCCCCAACGTGATGTCATAACGTCGCGCCTGGGCCTCCAAGGATCATAGAGATGACTGGGGGACCATCTGGTCACCAGAAATCTCCCTGATCAATAAATTCATTCTCCAGGCCGCTGATTGTACGGGTGGGCCCAGAGAAGCACCGAAGGGTGGAGTCTCCTCCGGCCGCCTATAAGAACGATCAAGCGGCTGAACTGCCGCTATGATCGTTCTTATGGTGCACAGAATCGCCGGCTCAAAGTCAATGACGTCATATGACGTTCTTGGGCTGGAAGTGGTTAAATGAAAGGCACCTATAAACGAAACGCTGCTAAAACGCAAGTTACCGCGTTTAGGCGTGTTTGCAAGCGGTTGCAGGCATTTGGCGTTTCAAATGCCTCTGAACATCCGTCCTGAATGCATTTTTTTGCTTTCCAAAAGATGCTTCTAAACTCAACTGCCTAAAAACAACTAAACGACCCTGTGTACATGTACTTATAAGATAACAAGAGTTCAGGGGCAGCAGAAAAATAAAAAACGCCCAATTGCTCCTAAATGTCAGTTTATCAGCAGCAGTGTACATGAGACCTTAAAATAACATGAGCAGGCACTATTCAGTCTGCATTCAATACCAAGGCCTATTAGTACACGATAGGTTTATGTTAATGGAAGTCATATTTATCCATGTTATTAGAACATGAAGTATACAAACATGGCAGACTTTTAGGATTCAAATATAATACAAAAGCAGGACCATATATAGCAAGGACAGTACAATGTGTAAAGAATCTGACTCCAGTAAATAAAGACCGCTTGCTCTGGCTTACTGTCTTTCACCATTACTGCTCTTTTGGATTGCTTTATTGAATAAGCCCAGCAGTAATACCTTTAGGCCTGATTCACACACCTATGCATCTTTAGTGCTTTTTGCATTTTGCAGATTTGCACTACAGAATGCTTTCCATAGGAAACCATGTTAAATGGACTGTAGTGCAAATCTGCAAAAAGCACTAACAATGCATAGGTGTGAATCAGGCCTTAGACAAAAAGCTAGGAATTCACATCTTGTGCCTGATGAAGTCATCTTGTGTATCATAATTACATTTGATGGAACACCAGCTAAGCATGGGAAGGGATTAGAACCACCATCAGGTTTCCAGTGCTCTTTGTGCCCCCATTTGGGAGATTCATCCATGCTTCCTTTCCTGGTGACAGTACAGAAAGGAATAGGAAAAATTACCCAACAGCACACACATGTTCTAACCCTTCTTTAAAAGTACAACTGAAGGAAAAACATTCTTTTTTTAGCTTTAGGATAGAGTGGAGAGGTCTGGTATCAGAATACCTGTCAGTTTTTATTTGTGTCCCCGGAGAGTCACCCTGTCCATTTGTACTGTCTACCTTGAAAGAAGAAAGGAAAGCTTCCAATAGTGACACTAGTTCTGGTGACCTGGGGTCTCCAAAATAATCCCTTCATTTACAGGGATTTCCTCTCACTTTGTTTGGCTATGGGACAGGAAGTGGAGGTATATTTCCTCAATGGATGGCAACAATAAAGCCATACAGAGAAATAAAAAAAGGAAGATTTTGCCTATAGTTCCATTTTAAGTTTTGGTTGGGGGTTCAACTCTTGAACAATCCAGCTGGAAGTGGAAATAGAGGCACTGCAGAAATCCAGGGCTCTCACCTGCCGAGGCTATTGCCATGCTCCTGGTTGGTGAAGAGCAGCATCGGCTGGCAGAGGGCAAATCTTTCCGGAATCCAGGACCAGATGTCTCGCATCTCCTTCACACTCACAATCTCAGACTTGAAGTTTTCGGCATGTACAGCCAAGTGGACATTCTGTCTGTCAGACACAAAGTGTTAGAGAAATCCATTAGCCTGCATTATATACTTTGGCTATATATCCATTTTTAAAGTACTAACCGGTTACTTTAATGGCAAGTTTGGGATCAGGATTTTTCTTTTTCCTAGTAAGGTTTTTTTGGATTCTAGCTCAGAAAACCAGTCACCTACACAACTGAATTGTGTGGAACCTAAATCGGTTACACAACTGCTCCTCAGTATGGCTTGGCTTCAAGAGGAATCCCCGAATAAGGATTGCCACGTACAGCACAGTAACAGATGTTCCAGATTTCAAGCATCAGTCCTGCTGTCCTAGGAGAGGATTAATGAACACCTGAAGGGGGTCAGATGTTTTGCATGTTTTCAACTTGCTGGAAATATAGCTTTCCATAAGTGGGCCAGATTCTGTACTCCTATAAAAAAAAAAAAAAATTAAATTGTGAAGGAAGGACTGCAAGTAAGCCACTGGGGGTTGATTTACCAAGACTGGAGAGTGCAAAATCTGGTGCAGCTCTCCAGAGAAACCAATCAGCTTCCAGTTTTTTTTTTTTTTGTCAAAGCTTAAGTGAACAAGCTGAAGTAAGAAGCCGATTGGCTACCATGCGCAGCTGCACCAGATTTTGCACTCCCAAATTTTAGTAAATCAATCCCACTGTTACAGCTTGTCATGGTGGTTCAACTTGCTCAAGGAAGGGCAGATTTCTGCACCCATGTTTCCTAGGGAGAGGTCTGCTCATCTATGGAATGGCCACACTTGGGGCCACATCACACAGAATTTTTGTAGAGGTCATTTGCAACAGCAACAGAACAGCTCCCCTTTACCCTTAATGGCCATACACCTGGGTCGAATAGCGGCTGGCATTGGCAGGTTCAAAAGAAACCAGCCAACATCTGGCCCGTGTGTACAGTAGCTGGTCCAACAGAAGCCATCAGGCCGGCTTCTGTTGAAAGGGCATGACCGAAAAAGGTCTGCCGATCGGCACCCGATCAGCACTCTCAGCCAATCGCTGTACTAAAATCGGATAATTAGTAAAGCAGTTCCTCCTGAGTTCTTCAATTTT
>BLSH010454095.1:724433-740283 GCA_018402905.1 Glandirana rugosa
GGCCTTCGCATATATATATATTTTTAACTCTCCATAGACGACGCTGTAAAAACATTTTTTAACGGTTACCAGGTTAGAGGTGCAGAGGAGGTCTAGAATTGCTAGAATTATTGCTCACACTCTGGTGATTGTGGCGATACCTCACATGTGTGGTTTGAACACAGTTTTCATATGCGGGCGCGACTTACATATACGTTTTCTTTGCTGCGCGAGCTTGCGGGACAGTGGCGCTTTAAATTTTATTTATTTATACTTTTTTAAACACTGTTCCCAAAAAATAAAAAAATCTGATCACTTTTATTGCCATCACAAGGAATGTAAACATCCCTTGTGATAGTAATATGTGGTGACAGGTACTCTTTATGGAGGGCTGGGTCTAAAAAGTCCCCTCATCCCTCCTTTAGACTTCACCAAAAACGGCGATTCTGAATACTGTAATTTTTTTTTTTTTTTTTAAACCAGTGCCGTTGGCTGCCGAGTAAACCAAAAGGGACGTTGTGCCGACGCTTCCGGAATTTGATGAAGGAGGCCCCATCGAAGCCAATAAGAGCCGGATAACACGCTGGATAAGAGCTCCGGTCTCCCGGTGGGATGATAGGCTGGAGAAGAGCGCCCGGGGGGGGGGAGAGAGGGCGGATAACGACTGAGCGGCTCCCAAGCTGGATCAGCGTTATCGCCGGATAGCCGAACGCCCGCTCAAAAAAAAAAAAAAAAAAAAAAAAAAAAAAAAAAAAAAAAAAAAAATATATAATAATAATAATAATAATAATAATAATAATAATAATAATAATAAAAAATATATATCTATCCGGGATATAGCCTGCAGCTGCAAACTATATCCCTATACAGCCACTTAAGGCAGCTGCTGCTTATATATCGCAATTCGCGGGAAGTGGTTAAATAACAAACATATTACACTTACCTGCTTACCTTCTTTCCTGGGGGTGCCCCGGTGGCGCTCCTGGCTCCTCCTCTTCATCGGGTGCCCCCACGGAGAGATACTTTCCCTGGGGGCACCCGTGCCGGCACACTCACAAGCCCCGCTGCTGCATCCATCGACACAGACCTCAGGACTCGGCCCAGCTCCTGTGACACTGGATTTGATTGACAGCATTGGGAGCCAATGGCTCCTGCTGCTATCAATCTGCCCAATGTGGAGCCGCTGCACTCGTGCACGTCGCTGGAACGATCAAGTTCAGGTAAGAAAAAGGGGGACGCTGGGGGCTGCTGCAGCACAGGTGGTTTTTCACCTTAGACCAGGGGTAAACACTGAGGGGCAACTAAACTGTTTACCTATATGAAGTCCCCCAGTACTGGCAGTTTCCTTATTTAGGACTTACTGTTCAGGTCACACGCAGGGCACTGCTGTAACACGGGTCTACAAATTTTGGGAAATGATCGACCTCAGAGTTAAAAATGTTCTAATTCTTACATATTTTGATTCGATGGATTAGAAAACTGGCGATAAGGTGCTGGTTGGCTAAAGTTTAAGATATTTCACAATAAAGATTTATACACAGATGAGTATATTTGCCTACAAAGGGAGGGAGGGAGGCGTTTGGTACCACATTGAAGTGTATAAATTTATCTTCACTTTGAGACTAAAGATTACCCAACTGTAATTTATTAGTCTTTTGTCGCAAGTTACATTTGTCTTGGTCAGATCTACGTGTCCTACAGTTATATCTGGTGGCTTGTGAAAGTGTCATTGCCTAATATTTCCAAGGAACAGTTGCGTGATATTTTCCCTCAGAAGCCAAGATGCCTCAAAACTGTATAAAACAATGCAGATAATTTCTGCTACATTTGCATCTCAAAAGTGCAGTATAATGGCAGTGGTAAAAAAGGCATACCACCTATATTTTGGATACAAAATAATAGGGGATCAGGACAAGAGCTGGGCCCCCTCATTATTACTGCATTACATGTGCAACTTATCTGCGTCATTAGCTAAAGAAGAAGAAAAATAGAGAGTTAGACTTACCGGTAACTCTGTTTCTAGCAATCGTCCAGGACAGCACTAGAGAGATAGGCTCCTCCTCCGAAGGCAGGAAACCCGTCAAAAGACTTTAAAGGGTGGTCACCATCCATTCTCCCTAAGTCTTTAACCGAGAACTCCCCCAGAACGTAGCGGTTTCTGTAATAAACAAAAAATACTTGTCCAAAGTTATAACAGCATATAGGGAGGGAATCCCTGCTGCCCTGGACGACTCCTAGAAACAGAGTTACCTGAAAGTCTAACTCTAGTTCTCTAGTCATCTGTCCAGGACAACACTAGAGGATCAACGAGAACTTACTGGAATTAGAAACTACCGCCTGAAGAACCTTTCTCCCAAACGCCTGGTCTTGCGCAGAGATAAGGTCCAGCCTATAATGTTTGATGAATATCGAGTAGCTTGGCCGTGTTGCGGCCCGACAGATCTGTTCCGGCGTTGCTCCAGCTCGCTCAGCCCAGGAAGCAGACAGTGCCTGAGTGGAATGGGCGATGGGGGAAAAAGGGCACTCTTTCCCAAGGCTTTGTATGCCTCCACAAGCTTTTCTTACCAGCGTGTAGCACAAACAGGGCTTTAGACTTCCCAATTTCCAAGGTATTGAAGGGTACAAGCTGTTACATCTAGTTGCTGAAACACGGCTTCCTTCTGGTTAGTTGAAGATGTTGAGAAGGAGCGCAACACCAGCCTGCCATCGAAGATCTGGAGAAAAGGCTCTTTCATAGAGAGCGCCTGTAACTCGCTCACCCGTCTGGCTGTTGTGACGGCTACCAAAAACGCTGTCTTGAGACTAATCATTCTCAGGGACAGGTCTCCTTTCAGGGATAGTGCTATCCAGCCCTGTAGCACTATCGACAGATCCCATCTAGGAAGAACTTTAAAAGGAACAGGTCTAATTCTTGCCAGCCCCTTGAAGAACCTACTGATAAGAGGGTCCAAGGCCAAGGGCTGTTCCAAAAAAAACAAAGCGCCGCCACTTGTACCTTCAGTGTACTAATGGCAAGCCCTTGATCTGCACCATCCTGTAAAAATTCCAGGATGGCTGGAATCCCTGCTGCCATTTTTTTGGCATTTAGAAAAAAAAAACAAAAAAAAAACCCCCACGCAAAAAACTTTCCAATTCTTGGAGTAAATAGCCTGGGTTACCCGCTTCCTGCTTGACAGGAAATATTAGGAGGGTTCCACTGCCAGTCGCAGCAGAAAGGAGAACCATGGTCTCTGTGGCCAATATGGGGCCACTAGGATCATGTTGGTGCTCTCCTGCAGGAATTTTCTTAACACTCTGGGTATGAGCTTGAACAGAGGGAAGGCATAGGCCAGGTTGTATTGCTACACCTGGGCTAAGGCATCTATCCCCTGAGCTCTTGCATCTCTTTCCAGTGAGAAATAACTTGGAAGTTTGGCATTCTCTTTGCTGGCAAAAAGGTCCACCTCTGGGCGTCCATTTTTTTTTTATCAGTTGCAGAAAGACTTCCTCGTTCAGGGACCATTCGGCTTCCAAAACTGGATGCCAGCTCAGGAAATCTGCCTGACAGTTCTCCACCCCCCTGAAATTGACTCAAAGTTCTTCTCGATCCACTGAAACATGTTTGTCATGTGGATCAAGGACAGGCACCTTGTGCCCCCGTTTGTTGATATAAGACACTGCCACTACATTGTCTGAGAGAACTTGTACGTGGTGTCCTTTTAGGTCTTTGGAAAAGACCCTTAAGGCTTCCCAAATTGCCCGCAGTTTCCTCCAGTTTGCTGACCTCCTGGAGTCTGCATTGGACCAACGCCCTTGTGCCACCTGGAGACCACAGTGGGCCCCCCATCCCCAAGCACTGGCATCTATGGTGATCTGGACAGACACCGGAGTGACCCATGGAAGGCCCCGGACTAAGTTTGCCTCGTCCCTCCACCACCATAATGACCTCTTTGCCTCCGCGGATAGGCAGAAGGTTTTGCCCAGGGACTCCTGAGTCCCATCCCAGCTTTTCAAGATTTCTGCCTGTAAACGCCTGCAGTGGGCCATAGCCCAGGGGACTGCTGCCATCATGCCTGCAGAAGACCCAGACCTGCCACGGCCGTCCGGACCGACACATCCAGGTTGGTCTGGAAAGACGCCGCCGTGGCCTTCACCTTCTGTATCTTTTCTCCGTGAGGTAGACTTTGTTTCACGGAATCTACTGTGAATCCTAGTTAGTGAAGCGACTGCGGCGGCGTCAGGCTTGATTTTTCCCTGTTCAGCAGCCACTCCAGACTCTCCAAGAAGGTGACTGCTGAACTCAGGTCCTTTTCCAGCTGGTGCTCAGAGGGGGCAAAAAAAAAATAAATAAAAGGTCGTACAAGTAAGGGATGAACGCTATCCCCTTTAGCTTGAGAGGGGCCAGCGCTTCCGCCAGGACTTTCGTAAAAGATCCTGGGGGAAGACGAGAGGCCGAATGGGAGGGCCCTGAATTGCAGATGGTGAAACTCTTTTCCCCATCTGATCACAACCCTTAGTAGTTTCTGGGATTCTTTGTGGATGGGTAAGTGTAAATATGCATCCCTCAAGTCCAGGGATGCCATAAAACAATCTGGGGGGAGAATGGCTTTCACCGTCCAGATGTTCTCCATTCTGAATCTCTCGTAAACTACCCATTTGTTTAGGTCTCTCAAGTTTTATTATGAGGCGGTACTTCCCAGATGATTTTTGTACCACGAAGACGTGCGGGTAGAAACCCTGGGTTACCTCTTCTTAAGGCACCGGGACTAATACTCACTGGTCTATCAGGTCGGCAATTTGTGCCCGCAGGGCCGATGCCTTTTGGGGGTCTCTGGGAGGGGAGGTCACTAACAGCTTTGTGGGTGGTGACCCTTTCAGGTGAATCTGATAACCCTCTCTGATGATCCCCTGAATAAAGTTGCTCGGGGTAACTTTTTCCCACTGTGGGAGGTACTGCCCCAATTTCCCCCCCACTGGGATGGAGTCACTTAGACTTTTGGGCTTTTTTAGGAGTGGAAAGGAGGACACTCCTTTCCCTTCCCCCACTGCCTCTGTGGTTGTCCCTTTAGGAGGTCTTTGCCTGAACCCTTTGGGGACCAAAAAAAAAAAAAAAGGGGCGCGTTTTGCCGGATCCTTCTCGTTTTTAACAGGAAAGGCCTTCTTGTCGGCTGTTCGCTCTAGGACCTCATCTAGGTCCGGACCGAACAGAAGATCCCCCTCAAATGGTAACCCGCACAGCCTAATTTTGGAGGCTGGGTCCCCTGACCAGGACTTTAACCATAGGGCCCTACGCGAGGAGGTTTACCAGAGCTGCAGTTTTTGCAGACAAATTTTACAGCTTCTGCAGAGGCATCTGCCATATAGCCAGCTGCTTTCTATAGCACTGGCAGGGAGTCTAAAATATCCTTACGTGAGATACCCCCTTCCAGATGTGACCTCAGTTTGTCTAGCCAGAATTCAAGATTTCTGGCTACAACAGTCGTGGCCATTGTCGGTTTAAGGCTAGCCATAACCACTTCCCAGGATCATTTCAACAGGACCTCCATCCTCTTGTCCATGGGCTCTTTCAGAACACACATGTCCTCAAAGGCCAGGTCTGTCGACTTTGCACACTGGGAGAAAGCTGCATCAAGTTTTGGAACTTCGTTCCATATGCAGGAGGGGTCTTCACTAAAAGGATATCTTCTTTTTAGACTTCGGAAAGAAAAGCTTCTTTTCAGGCTCTGACCATTCTTTTTTGGTTGCATCTGAAAGTGCGCTATGGACCGGAAAGACCCTGCCCTGTTCCTCTCTCAAGGATTGGTACATCCGGTCATGTAATATGTGATAGTTCTGCCTGCTCTGCTTTCATCTCCAAGGTCTCGTAGAGAACACCCAACAAGGACTCTACTTCCTCCAATGAGAGTTTGTACCGGGGTGACCTTGATTCCTGGGCTGAAGTGTCCTTAGAGGAAGATGCTACACTGAGTTCCTCAGGGGAGTCCAGGCTCTCGTCCCCAGTTTCCTTGTTCTCCCTTGGGGGAGAAACGGGATGCTTCCGCTGGCTGCTTAGGGGTTTCCAGGCCTGGCAGCATGGATCTAATTGCCTTCATTTCTTTCTGGACTCCAGAAATTAACTCTTTACACGCCCCCGTCGCCTCTTTATAAACCAGCTTGTCTATGCAAAGTTTGCATAGGGGCTTGCTCCATCCTTCTTTGAGCTTACACCGCACAGGATGGGCACCGCTTCTTCTCCCCCAGGCTTCTCTGCTTCTTTAAGCTGAGGCTAAGGAGCGGGAAGGAAACAAACAAACAAACACACACACCCCAGGACAAGAGAGAGGGACAGGGGCTGCTGTCAGACCTGGTGCATCCAAAAAAGGTTATCACCACCTCACCATTGTGCACCCCTCCACCACAGCTGGGCTCCGGACTTACAGGCCTTTGCCAGGACCCGTTGCCAATCTAGGGGGGTAAATGGAGGAACCATGGGGCATTCCTAACCCTTTGGCTGGTCCTCCCCCCTCCACCACCCCCCTTCCAGCATGGTAGGTCCACCACCCTTGTGCTTGCCTACCTGAGCTGGAGCCGCCCCACTGCTTCTGTCGCTTGGCCTTTCTTCCTCCTGCAGCATGTCCACAGTCTTCCTGGGCCGCTGCGCTGGGAAAGAATCGGAGCTGAGCGCCCTGCTTCTGTGGCAGCGTCTTTTCCAAAAAGACCGCCGTCAACGCACCTTGCGTGACCCGGAACCGGAAGTGATGCGGCGGAGACCCAACTTCCTTCCGGCGACGGCGGCCTGAACTCAAGGTCCGCCCGCTCCCCGCCCATTGCGGTGCCTGCAGTGGGAGACTGCAGCCATGCTGGGAGCGAGAGTCCTTCCCGGACTACTGGCCAGAAAAAGTGCCGGTCTGTGACCCTCCTCTGGGGCCTCCAGGCACCCAAAGGTACCACCTTACCTCCCCTTTAGGCATAGCCTCCTCGGCCACCCCCAGGGAGATGAGCTCCTCCTGCCTCCTCCTCCAGGGAGGAAACACAAAAGACTGAAGGGAGAATGGATGGTGACTGCCCTTTAAAGTCTCATGATGTGTTTCCTGCTTTCGGAGGAGGAGCCGATCTCTCTAGTGCTGTCCTGGACAGAGGACTAGAGAAAAAGTCCATGTCTTTTGCAGTCCCAATAGTGTGGAGGAAGCATGAAAAGGTTATATGAAAAAACAATAAATGGATGGAAAGTTAGGTTATGGGTACCAATAAAAAATTAAATTTTATGATTGGTGTGGCACCATTCTCCTTACTAAATCACATTTTGCATATCACCCTCGTAAATTTGAATTATTTTGACCTGAAGCTGTATCTTGGAAAAACTGAAGCCAATATTCAGGATTCCTTTATTAATGACCAAATTCTGGTAAAAAATGTACCTACTTTAATTTCCGAGGCTCTCCTTGTGGACCAGTATAAGTTAAGCTTGTAATTTCCCCTCTAGAGGCAATTTCCTATATATGTTGAAACAGAATCACCTAGAGGACGAACACTAGTAGATTCTTCACAGGAACACATGTAGCACATACTCCTAAAAGGAGACATTGGGTTTTACTTACTCTGCCCTGAGTATTACCAGGAGAACAAGGGAGAATAGAGAGGGTAATTAAAATCCCATGAGATTACGAAGTGTATCCAAAACTAAAATCACAGAATCTTTGGTTGGAGGGATTTTTTTTTTTTTGCAAAATTTGGTTAAAAAAAAAAAAAAGTTACCCATTCTGGACTAGAGTGCTTACCTTTTCTGCTTTACGGTGATGCCTTTCTGCTGCAGAGCTTTCTCATTGGCTATCTGAAGTAACTGTATCTCTTTACGGGAGAAGAGTCGGATAGCAAAGGCTTTCTCCAAGAGTTTTTCTGGAGACACGGATTTGCCAATGTCCCTCACAAATTCCTGGATGTCTCTTTTCACATTATTTGACTCCATAGGCTGTCCGCCTCTTACTTTTTGAAAGAATTTCAGGAGAGCCAACGCTATCCTGAAGAGAACTTTGTAACCTTCCACCAAAAACACATCAAACACCCTTGTGATGTAGTTAAAGGGCAAGTCTCCAAAAAGCCACCTTTGCCAGTCTGAGTATACCTCCATGACATCTTCAGATACTGCTACCATGAGCTTGTGAGGTCCCTGGCAGTATTTGCCTGCCAGATCCCCGAACGTCATGCAAGAAGACTCAAATGCTAAAAAGGTTTGGTCAACAAGACGCCTGTTAGGGTCATTGCAGGCTAATATTCGAGAGACGTTTTCAAAGCATTCTGCCTCGTCCTGGCTGTAGTGTAGAAGAAGAGCCACAATGGAAGGGAGAGCTGGACAGAATGAGATATCTGGAAATTGATTTGAGATACACATTATGACTTTCCTGACTGCACCAACCCCTTCGGAGTTCAGGCAGTAGGTGGGAACTTGGCGGTCGTCAACAAATTCAGGTAGCGGTAATGCACTGGCATTTTTCTTGCCCACTATTTTTCCCACAATGTCTCGGTACACACTGGCATCCGGAGTCACAGTGCGGCAAGGGATGTCTTTAATAAGTTTTTTATAAACCTTTGCCCTTAGCGAATGGCTCTTGGCCCAATACCCCTGACGAGACAGCTGTTTCAGTTCCTGGAAATCGTTACAGTTTAGTACTTTTGGGCTCGGTTCCTGGCCCCCACTCTCCATCTTATCCCAGTCCACAAAACGGCCATATTCGGTGTCATCCATAGTCGATCTTTACCAGGAAACAGTCTTCACACACGGCTCTCAATTCATAGCTTCCTGAAAACAAAAGAACAAGTTAAGGAAAAAACCTCTACTATTCCAACGTGTTACCCAGTTTTTGCTAATGCCCCCCAAAAATGGACAAATTAGACATTTGCTGTCCTAGGAGAAACTAAACTGGGGTGGCTGGAAATCAACCTCATCAGCCACAAAGGTTATTCTTCTGCTGTAAATCAGGGTTGTTAGCTAGGGGTAGCTAATAAGTAAAAAAAAAAAAAAAAAAAAAAAAAAAGGGGGGGTATAAATTTTTTCTATATACAAGTGTAGAAGATTAGACATTACAGAAAAACAACATTAGGAAGTCTATCTGGATAAACAATTACTTTAAAGCTGGTCTTGACAGGAATGTAATTTTGCATTAGCTTGTAATACAAGAGGCCTGTTCTGTTGAGTCCACCAAATGTTTGTACAAACCCGCTCTCCTGTTTACAGGGCTTTACACAGGCAGCATCCCATAAAGTCAGCAATAGTGGAGATATCATCGGCTGTGACCCAGATAACTTGAAACCCAAGATAAAACATTAAACAGGCATGTTCAAACCGTACGGAATGCCAGAGGAAAGATGGTCCAGCCAAAAAACACCCTATTCCTAACATTTGGAGGCCTGTTAATATTAAGCAAAATGCTAGCCAGGCCACCAGCATGTGCAAATAAAGCCGATATTATGATTGCAGCAGGCCCCAAATATTGCTGATGTTGAAGAAAGAAGCTTCACGCTGCATCCACAATGCAGGGATCACTCCACACCAAATGACCCAGACACAAAAGTACGGCATTATTGCTCGGCATACTTGTACACAAGTTCTAGAATGCCAATGAAACCACACAGGTCACAAAGTATAATGCAGAAATGTTAATATACTTGAGTTTTTGCATTCAAAACGCTAAAATGAAGCAGCAGGAATATATACACTATCAGTGTGTAGTTCAGAATCAGGTTTTCTCTGTCTGGCCTACACAGGGTCAGTTCACACCTATGCAGGTGCGTGGGAGTGTGAAACTATTTAAGGCTAGGTTCACACTGTGGAAATCGCAGCAAAATGTGCTGCTCTTTAACCACTTCAATACTGAGCGCTTTCACCCCCCTTCCTGCCCAAACCAATTTTTTATTTAATTGGGCGGTCGTGAAACACTGTACTTATATGACATTTTTATCATGTTTTTTGAGACAATGCTTTCTTTTGGTGGCACTTAATCACCACTGGGGTTTTTTTTATTTATTTATTGCTATACAAACAAAAACACACACTTTTTCTTAGTTTCGGTTACAAAGTTCTGCAAAAAATTTTTTTCTTCACTTAAGTCTTAAGTGCGCGGATGAGGCTGCACCGATGGGCACTGATGAGGCTGCACCGATGGGCACTGATGAGGCTGCACCGATGGGCACTGATGAGGCTGCACCGATGGGCACTGATGAGGCTGCACCGATGATGTCGCATCAATGATCAGTGCCCTGATAATCAGTGTAAAAAATGTATTGACAGCCTTGCTGGATACCGGCAATTCTTTCCTCACGCAGACACAGTGTGTGAGAAAAGGACTGCTGATAACCAGCAAGTCTGTTTACATGTAATCAGCTGTGATTGGACACACCTGGTTGGTTACATGGTAAAAGGCTGCTGTGATTGGCTCTTTCTGCGATCTGTGATCAGCTGTGTCCAATGGAGGCGGAGTTCTGGGAGGACATCCCCACCGCTGTAACCATCTATTGGGAAGTTGTTAAAAATGCATGCAAGTGTGGGAACAGCTGGGAAATCCCTGATGCTGGGTTTTAAACAAATGGTGCAGGGACCCATTTTCTGCATGAGGCACAGCAGCCCATTCAAATTAAATGGGCTGCTGTGCCTGCGCAAATGTGGTACTGCTTCACATCTGCAAAAGGGTTACACATTCCTGCGACACACAAATGTGAATCTAGCCCCCATGCAAAGCTTTCAGATTCCAGTGCTGTATTCGCTCACTATTGGTAAGGGTCTACTGCGGACCTGGCCAAAAAAATGGCCCAGGGAGCAGCGGGTACATCTGACTGGATGCTGGTGTCTGCTGACAAACTACACATAGCCTATTAGGGATTCGTCCAATATAACAAACCAATGTGCATGAGGCCTTAGTATGGCACCCCTTCCATAAACACTACTGCTTTGTTAGCATAGGAGCCCAGCCAAACACAGGTTAGGAAAGTCTGCCAGCATTTTTACATACTTGCTTCTCTATATTGTAACTGAATTAAATATACCGGTAGACATTTTGTAAATTTGCCAACTTTTAACAATGGTTGAGATAAGATATTATGTAAATAGGAAGTACAAGGTTTTTAGTGGGTCAGTAGATGCATAGAAATTGCAAGAAAGAGCAATGCAAGCAATCATTACTGAAATAACAGGAAGTAGAGAGCATAATAAGCAAATATGTCTTTCAGACGGATAGAAAAAGAGTATGCAACACACACTATATTGTCAGAAGTATTGGGACGCCTACCTTTACACGCGCATACATTTTAATGGCATCCCAGTCTTAGTCTGTAGGGTTCAATATTGAGTTGGCCCACCCTTTGCAGCTATAACAGCTTCAACTATTCTGGGAAGGCTGTCCAAAAGGTTTAGGAGTGTCTATGGAAATGTTCGACCGTTCTTCCAGAAGCGCATTTGTAAGGTCAGGTACTGATGTTGGATGAGAAGGCCTGGCTCGCAGTCTCCAATTTAATCCCAAGTGTGTTCTATCAGGTTAAGGTCAGGACTTGTGCACTGGCCCAAATCATTTGGTGATGGGGGTGGGGTTATAGTGTGGGGTTGTTTTTCAGGGGTTGGTTTGGCCCCTTAGTTCCAGTGAAGGGAACTCTTAAGGCATCAGCATACCAAAGCATTTTGGACAATTTCATAATCCCAACTTTGTGGGAACAGTTTGGGGATGTCCCCTTCCTGTTCCAACATGACTGCGCACCAATGCACAAAGCAAGGTCCATAAAGACATGGATGAGAGAGTTTGGAGTGGAGGAACTTGACTGGCCTTCAGAGTCCTGATCTCAACCCGATAGAACACCTTTGGGATGAATTAGAGTGGAGACTGCGAGCCAGGCCTTCTCGTCCAACATCAGTGCCTGACCTCACAGATGTGCTTCTGGAAGAATGGTCAAACATTCCCATAGACACTCCTAAACCTTGTGGACAGCCTTTCCAGAAGAGTTGATGTTGTTATAGCTGCAAAGGGTGAGCCAACTCAATATTAAACCCTACGGACTAAGACTGGGATGCCATTAAAGTTCATGTGCGTGTAAAGGCAGACGAAAATACATACATACCCAATAGAAAATAAACAAAACCTCCATATACACAGCCTTGTACCCATAGTTGATCCAGAGGAAGACAAAAATATAAAAGGATGATTTGCTCCACTGGGGGAAAACATGTACAGTATGTGTGAAATACATTAGCAGCAATTTTGATCAGTTTGAAAATTGCAAAAGGGAAAAGGTAGACTTGTGCAATATGCAAAGTAATACTAATATAAAAATGTATAATTAAAGTTCATGTGTGTGTAAAGGCAGGCATCCCAATATATACATATAGTTACATATTTACATAGTTAGTCAGGTTGAAAAAAAGACACAAGTCCATCCAGTTCAAAAAAAAAAAAAAAAGGTGTGTGTGTGTGTGTGTGTGTGTGTGTGTGTGTGTGTATACACACACACAACCAAATAATCCCATATACAATCCTTCACCCACAGTTGATCCAGAGGAAGGCCAAAAACCCCAGCAAAGCATGGATCCAATTTGCTATAACGGGGGAAAAAAATTCACATACATACTTTTTAAATATTTTTACTACAAACTGATTTTTTTTTTTTTTTTAATGTACAGTACATATATATTATGCATATAAATGTAGAAGATATATGCATTGTCCTTTACATATTTTGCTCTAATCAGACCATGGGGATAAATGAACTGGCTCCCTCTTGCTCAGCAGTCACAGAGGGAGGGGGTGACCAGGCACAATGCAGATCCATTACAGAATCATTGCACCATTCGATGAAACCCTGTAATGTGATTAAACACAGTTCGATCGTACCAGAAATAGCTGCTGGCTTTAGAAGTCACTATGCATTGCTGCAGCCTGCAGGTGGTGACACACTGATCAGAAAATCAATATTAGCAATGGTCAGACTGCTACTTCTCTGTGGCTGGGCGCTAAAAGTCAATTCTGTCTTTTTCTTATACAAAAATATTTAAACTAGGAAAATATCACTATAATGATTGGAAGGGGAACATACAAGCGGCTGAGCACAGTATTTATGGAAAAGTCTATATCTAAGGAAAAATGCCTTTACAAAAGCCCGTATACACAATACATATATTGACAGTCAAGGCTCTCTGCTCAGAGCGGAGGGGAGAACTGAGTGTTCAGTGGCATTTGATCGCTCAGTTCTCACTGCAGAGCAGGGGACAGATGCAACATTGGATTGATGCTCCCATCCACCTAGGGGAGTATACTTTTTTTTTTTTAAAGAAAAAAGGTAAAAGCTTTGACTTTAGAACCGCTATAAGCTGGCCACACATGGCTATTCAGCAGGCTGAATGAACCAAAACCGAACAAAACCCATTGTAGGTGGATGCGTGAATCTTCCCCACTGCTCTATTCTGATAGAGGGGACTCTCCCGCAATCAGAATACACTGATCAGTGCTGCAGCTCTAATTAAAGCAAAATTTCCAACAAGCCAATTCGTGCTCGACTGCCACCAAATCCGCTAGATGGACGGGGACCGAATCCCCATCCGTCTGTTTTTAGCAAATCAGATTGGATGTTGGCGGGTGTAAAACGGACACGTCAGTTTACACTCGCCGCTCCATAAAAAAAGGACAATAGAGGGTCCGACTGGGTCCTGACAGTTTGCATTTGCATTGCATTGCTTGCATGAAGGTAAAAAAGGTTTTCAGCATCCCTGTGCTCCCCTTCCCCTGTGCGAAGGAGGAAGAGGGGAGAACAGATCGGCGCTGTGCATGGCTACATCCTTTCTCCCCTTACTTCCTCTTTACACTGCATTCGAGCAGCAGCAGGAGCCATTGGCTCTTACTGCTGTCAGAGGAAGTGGGGGTGAGGCCAAGTCCCACTCCGTAGACACACAACAGATCGGGAGCGCAGAGACTACGCTCTCCCCATAGCCAGCGGCTGGCTATGGTAGTCCAGCCGAAGTACAGGAGGACCCAAGATTGCTGCCGGGGACCCCAGAAGAGGAGGATCGGGCCGCTCTGAGCAATACCACTGCACAGAGCAGGCAAGTAGAACAGGTTTGTTATTTTAGTTAAAAAAAAAAAAAAAAAATAATAATAAATAAAATATGGGGAGTTTAGTAACACTTTTAAAAGGGGTTGTAAAGGCAGAAGGCTTTTTTTATTTTTTATTGTAATGCATTCTATGCATCAAGATTAAAAAAAAATAAATAAAAAAATAAAAAAATCTCAAATCGGCGTTTATCGATTGGTTTGCGCAAAAGTTGCCGCATTTACGGATGATGAGAATTCATTTTTGGGGTTTTTTTTTTTTACGAGTAATGGCGGTGATCTGCGATTTTTAGCAGTACTGCGATATTGGGGCAGACATGTCGGACCATTTTGACACTTTTTTGGGACCATTGGCATTTATAAAAATGCACTGATTACTGTGTAAATGTCATTGGCAGTGAAGGGGTTAACCTGCAGGGGGCGCTCTAAGGGTTAACAGTGTTCCCTGGGCGTGTTCTAACTGTGTGGGCTGCCCTAGCAGGGGAAGGGAAGTGATCACAGCTTCCATGTAGAGGAAGGCTGTGATCACAGCCCTTCCTCCTCTCACAGAACGGAGGTCCGTGTTTACTTACACGGACCTCCGTTCTTTCAGTGCGGGGGGGCATTACGGGTAGCTGGCGGCGATCGAGTCTGCCGCACCCGCTCCCTGGCCCTCCCCGAAAACAGTGAGCACGCGGGCGCACCTGCGCTCACAGTGCGCGATCTCGCAGCCGCCGTTGTATGACGGCGTTTTGCAATATCGAGCCACTTTGTCGCCGTCAACCTGCGGTTGACGGTCGACAAGTGGTTGAAGTAAGCCTTTACAAATCACTTTAAGCATATCTTTTAGTGTCACTTAACAGTTCTAGATATTTCTCATCACACAGAAAATCATCAAGACAGCATCCTTCCTTTCTGGTGGTATACCAGTTATAGAAGTGAATTTGAAGAAATGGTTTTAAACTCTCAGATATGACATATCAGACAATAAAGAAACCATCAATTAAGTCCCCCTCTGCTAAAGTATTAGCTTATACAGGTCATCAAATTCATTTTGCCCTGGTTTCATACCTAATCACTGATATGAGAGTCACCTGAAAAGCAATGAAGTTAATGGGGTTGATTTACTAAAGGCAAATAGACAATTCACTTTGCAAATTGCAGTTGCTCCAGAGCTTAGTAAATGTGCAGAAGCTCTGCTGACTTCCATTATCCAATCACATGCAAGCAAAAACGCTTTAAAAAAAAAAATAAAAAAAAAAATAAATTATATATACACACATATATATATATATATATATATAATCTCCTTGCATGTGATTGGATATTCTTTGCAAAGTGAAGTTTTACCTCATGTCCGAAGCTCTGGGGCAACTGCTCTTGTAAAGTGCACTGTCTTTTTGCCTTTAGTAAATCAACCCCAATGTCTCAGGAAGAAGGCTGACTTCAACGACTAGGGCAGACATGCAAAGAAAACCGTTGAGCTTTATAAAAAGGGCAGAGCCAGCAGACTGATGCTATCTATTCAAAGCAGACAGCGCCACGGGATGCAGCTGTTAAGGAGAAGGACAGCCTTATCGGGTGTCATGGCGTAGGCCAGCGTTTCTCAGCATTCTTGCAGTCAAGGCACCCTTTAAAAAATTCTGCACAATTTCAAGGCCCCCCCCATTTTAAAATGCAAAACTCTAAACTAATGGGTTTACATAATGTAGCAACATCCAGACACCCAACATTAGAGGGGATTTATTCTTACCAAGCAAATACACCTTTGCACACTGCTACTGTCTAGTATTCCAATGTTTCTCTTCTCCCTCACTCAACTAACGTGGCCCCAGTGCTGATTAAAGGGGCAA
>BLSH010454104.1:26174-39920 GCA_018402905.1 Glandirana rugosa
GGCAGACACGCGCGAAAGCCGCAAGAGTGGGACGACGATGAGCGGACAGACACGACGTCGCCTTGAAGTCGGAAGGATGAGTGGCGGAGGATACGCTGTACTGGGTGTTCCACCTTGAGGTGGAACGTGTACGACCTCTCTGACACGCTCGTCGTCGTCCGTTATCACCTCAAAGTCGACGTCGTGTGTGCCCAGTCAACAAGACGCCTTGTCGTGGTGAAGTGGTGGTTGCTCACCCGGAGGTACGCTCTGGACACATGGTATAACGCCACAAAGCTCATGAGGTGGTTGTACCGGTCACGGCTACTGTCCTTGTGGGTCATGTCGCATAGGAGGCGGTGAGTAGGAAGGCTGAAGTTCCGCTGCAGCACAGACAGGCGAGTAGCAGCAGGGTGAGAACGCCGAAAGCGCGCACAGACGGATCGCACTTTCTGCAGCAGCTCTGACATATCCGGGTAGTTTTTTAGAAATTTCTGCACCACCAAATTCAGCACATGAGCCAGGCAAGGGATGTGCGTCAAACCGGCTAGGTCCAGAGCTGCTGCGAGATTTCGTCCATTATCGCACACCACCAGGCCGGGCTTGAGGCTCAGTGGCTACAATGACTCATCGGTCTGTTGTTCAATGCCCATCCACAGCTGCTGCGCAGTGTGGGGTTTATCCCCCAAACATATCAGTTTTAAAACAGCCTGCTGTTGTTTCCCCCTGGATGTGCTGAAGATGGTGGTGAAGGTGTTACGCTGAGCGGGTGAGGAGGTGGTAGAGGAGGAGGAGAAAGCGCAGTAGGAGGAGGAGGCAACAGGAGGCAAAGAGAAATGCTCTGCAATCCAGGGTGGCGGAAGGACATGCGCCAAACTGCTATCTGCCCCAGGCCCACCTGCCACAACATTTGCCCAGTGTGCAGTTAGCGAGATATAGCGTCCCTGCCCATGCTTACTGGTCCATGTATCAGTGGTTATGTGGACCTTGCCACAGATGGCGTTGCACAGTGCACACTTGATCTCGTCCCTGACTTGTATGTGCAAGGAAGGGATGGCTCATATGGAAAAGTAGTGGCGGCTGGGAACCACGTACTGTGGGACAGCCACCGCCATCAGGTTTTTAAAACTGTCCGTGTCCACCAGACGGAATGACAGCATTTGGAAATAGCCAGGAATTTGGAAATGCTGGCAATCAGGGCCAGGGATCGTGGGTGGGTAGGGGGGTACTTCCTCTTTCTCTCCAGTGTTTGGGAGATGGAAAGATGTAAGCTTCCATGGGACCGTGCGGAAATGCTTGGGGACGGTAGCGGACACGGTGGCGTTGCTGTCACATGCTCTGTTTGCTGGGTGGCAGGTGACACTGGCACTGTAGAGGTGGAGGAAGAAGCCGAGGCAGCAGCAGAAGAGGAAGCAGGAGGAGGCCAAGACCTCTTGGATTTTGAGGTACTTATTCCACTGCAGCAAGTGCTTTGAATTTAGATGTCTGGTCATGCAGGTTGTGCTCAGGTTTGGAACGTTTATGCCTCGCTTCAGGCTCTCATTGCACAGCGTGCAAACCACTCGTGTCTTGTAGTCAGCACATTGTCTGAAGAACTGCCATGCCGGGGAATGCCTTTGAGCTGACTTTGGTGTGCTAGGTCCCTGGGTGCGGTGGGTAGTAGCTGGCGTACTGTCTAGGGGACGTTCGCTCCGCTTTTGCAACCTGCTTCCTCTTTTGCTATGCTGATGCCTCTGTGCAACCACCACCTCTTCCTCCAAACTGCACACGCCACTCGCATGACCCTCATTCACATCATCTTCCACCCACCCTTCACCATTGCCCTCCTTGTTAGTCTGCACACTGTGAAAAGCCGCAGCAGTTGGCACTTGTGTTTCGTTATCATAAGAGACATGATGCGCTGGTGTTTCCATGTCCTCATCCTGCAACAGAAGTGGTTGGGCATCGGTGCACTCAGTGTCTTACACATCTGGGGCAGGACTATGTGGATGGCCCACGGAAAGCACACCAGGAGAGTCATCAAAAAGCATAAGAGACTGTTGCATGACTTGGGGCTCAGACTGCTTGGCTGATTTACAAGGGGCTGAGGTGAAAGACAGATGGCCATGGGGTTCAGGTGCCAACTCTGAGCTTTCATCAAGGGACCGGGTGGGGGACAATGTGAAGGAACTGGAGGCATTGTCAGCCACCCAATCTACTATCGCCTGTACTTGTTCTGGCCTCACCATTTGTTGAGCGGCAATCGGGCCTACCATATAACGTTGAAGGTTCTGTCAGCTACTCACACCTGAATAAGGTGTTTGACTTGTGCGTGTAGCTGGCACAAATCGACCACGTCCTCTCCTTGCAACAGGAACTTCACCAACACCACTAACACCAGCCGCACCAGCAGCACCACGACCATGACCACGACCACGTCCCCTATTTGATACTCTCCTCATTCTGGCCGCAAATGTACTATGTAGCACTATTTATTAATACAAAAAAAAAGATGAAGAATTCTTTTTTTTTTTGGAAAACAGCAACATAGACACACTTTTTATTTTTGTGCAAGAAATGCACCGCTCACACCAGCAGCAGGAACCTCTCCCTACACCAGCGCCTGGGTGACGTCACTGTTGTGCTGACCTAGCCTCGTTGTGGTGTCCAAGCCAGCGATGGACGCTGAATGACATCTTACACTGGATTTGGAGCACATCATCCGGACTGCGAGCTGCTGGCTTCTCCCACCCATGGGATACTTTCAACATGCGCTTTCTCATGCTTTGTTTGTGACTTGGCATTTTATTATACATTTTATTAAATTGTTCATACAGTCTACTCTTAGAAGTGCCTCCTTCCTTGTGTTTCTCCCTACATCAGTATGATATGATTTTAGAACAGTAATCTGTCCTTCATACCAGCAGTAGGAAACTCTCCCGTAGCACTATGATGAGATGATTTTAGAACAATAATCTGTCCCTCACAGGAGCAGCAGGAATCTCTCCCTCTAGCAGTATGTCATGATTTTAGAACAATAATCTGTCCCTCACAGGAGTAGCAGGAACCTCTCCCTCTAGCAGTATGTGATGATTTTAGAACAATAATCTTTCCCTCACAGCACCAGCAGGACCCTATCCCTCCAGCAGTATGTGATGATTTCAGAACAATAATCTGTCCCTCACAGGAGCAGCAGGAACCTTCCCCTCTAGCAGTATGTGATGATTTTAGAACAATAATCTGTCCCTCACAGCACCAGCAGGAACCTCTCCCTCTAGCACTAGGAGATGGTTTTAGAACAATAATCTGTCCCTCACAGCACCAGCAGGAACCTCTCCCTATGGCACTAGGAGATGATTTTAGAACAATAATCTGTCCCTCACAGCACCAGCAGGAACCTCTCCCTATAGCACTAGGAGATGATTTTAGAACAATAATCTGTCCCTCACATCACCAGCAGGAACCTCTCCCTATAGCACTAGGAGATGATTTTAGAACAATAATCTGTCCCTCACAGCACCAGCACACTGTACCTAATCCAGTATCAGATGGTTTTAGAACGCTAAGCATTCCCCTCACAGCACCGCCAGGAATCTTTCTGTAATACAGGATGAGATGATATTAGATCAGTAATCTGTCCCTCACAGCACTGTTAAACTGTACCTTGTCTAGTATCAGATCGTTTTAGAACGCTAAGCTTTCCTCTCACAGCACCGCCAGGAACCTGTCTGTAATGCAGGAGGAGATGATATTAGATCGGTAATCTATCCCTCACAGCACTAGTAAACTCTACCTAGTCCATTATCAGATCGTTTTAGAACGCTAAGCTTTCCCCTCACAGCACCGCCAGGAATCTGTCTGTAATGCAGGATGAAATCATATTAGATCGGTAATCTGTCCCTTACAGCACCGGCAGCATGCTCTCCCTACCCTAGCCTGAGACGATGTGACATGCGGCATACATGACTCCAGCTCATATAGAGGCTGGGTCACATGATGCACTAGCCTATGACAGCCATGCCATTAGTAGGCATGGCTGTGATGGCTTCTAAGGGCAACAAATGAAATGCTTGTTGATTGGCTGCCCTGCAGCTATTCAACAGGCGCCAAAAATAGTCTGGGTCACATGATGCACTGGCCAATCACAGCCATGCCAGTAGTAGGCATGGCTGTGATGGCTTCTAAGGGCAAACGAGTAAAACGCTTGTGGATTGGCGGCCCTGCAGCTATAGAAAAGGCACGCAAAATACCCGAATACCGAACCCGGACTTTTTTACAAATGTCTGTGTTTGGGGCACGGACACCCCAAAGTCCAGTACGGACCCAAACTTTACAGTCCGGGTTCGCTCAACTCTAATTACGTCACCAGGCCGACTCTTCCAGCTCACTCGTGTTTGTGAGTATGTTGTTCCACCAAATCAAATTCAACGTGCTGCGTTTGCTTTATTCGTGGTTTGTCGATCGAGTATTGCTCACTGTCGCAGGTAGGATTCATAACCAATTGTTCGGTATCATGTCTTCGTCATTGTCATTCGTCGTATCCCCCATTTCATATGTTGAACTCCCGCAACGGAACTTACGAATCATTCGTGATTCTCTGGTGCGTGGTCATTTTACCAACGTACCAATCCTCAGAGTTATTTTCTGCATGCTTTATGCACAGTGCCACACCACGCGGCCATTCACAGGCCTGTTTTACCATCGTATTTTCCCGATTTCCATTGGAGGCACTGCATACTTTCCATAGCCCAATTCGAACCTAGTCGCATTGCTGGCATGACGGTTCGTAGCAATGCATTACGCATACCGATTCGCATTGGTTTGCCTCATTACCTTACAACTGATTCGTATAAAGTCCATTGCATACTTACCACAGCCCAGTTCGAACCTAGTCGCACCGGCGGCACAGTGGCTCGCATCGATGCGTTACGCGTTCAGTGTCATTACTTTACAACTGATTCGCATAAAGTCCATGGCATACTTACCACAGCCTGGTTCGTGCCAAGTCGGTATGGGCGGCAAAACGGTTTGTATCAATGCGTTACACATACCGATTCAAATCCATTCATGGTATTTACTCTGTTCCTACGAGTTACCCCACTCACTGCTTCGTATTGGTTTGTGTTATTACCATATTCCTACCAGTTATCGTGCTTACCGATTCATATTGGTTTCATGTCCCAATCTACAACCAATTCGTATTGGATTAGTTTTTCATGCTCCTCACAGCCCGATTTGAATCTAGTCGAGTCAGCTGCACAACTTTTCGTATCGGACGTACTACACACACCGATTCATATCAGATTTATTCTCATTCTTCACTCCCCAGATTGAATCTAGTCGCATCAGCAGCACAGCAATTCGTACCTGACGTACTGTATACACCGATTCATATCTGATTCATTCCTCGTACTCTCTAACACAGCTGCTACCAGTTAAAGTCACAGTTGCAGTCCTACATATTCAATTTTCTCCTATTCTTTTCTCTTTTCGTCAGTAGGTTCTTTTCTTGCAATCGTTGCAAGCACGCCTCTAAAAACTGCACAGACTCTTGCAATCATTGCAAGCACGTCTCAAACTGCACTACATCTTGCAATCGCTGCAAGCACTGATACTGGGATACAATTATTACAGTCACTGCAAATACATCTTCAGTGACATTTTTCCCTTGCATCATTGCAAGCACGCGTACAAGCATAACGTCTTGCAATCGTTGCTTGCACACGTACCCCGTAACTTCTTGCAATCATTGCAAGCACACATACAAGCATAACGTCTTGCAATTGTTGCAAGCATGCATACTGCATAACTTCTTGCAATCATTGCAAGCACGCATAAACTTTGTGCAATCATTGCAAGCTCACATACAAGCATAACTTCTTGCAAGCATTGCAAGCAAGCATACAAGTATAAACTTTTTTACAATCAATGCAAGCACAACTCCTCACAAGCACGTGCCAGTGGCACACAACTGTCACACTTCATTTTAGTGGCACTTCATTGGCCGCTCGTCTCCAGTGGCATTTCCATATGAGCCACTCATTGTTTTCTATGTCACTCTCCCTTAAGTCAGTCAAGTTCAGATCCCATCCTACACCAGGTTGGACGTACCCCCCCCCTCCCAAAAAAAAAAAAAAAACATAGGGACCGCATCTTCACCGTGGCCAGTCGAACACAGGGTTGGGACAGCTCGTTCCAGGTAAAAAAAAAAAAAAAAAAAAAAATATATATATATATATATATATAGGGTTTAGGTCTGGAGACATGCATGGCCAGTCCATCACCTTTACCCTCAGCTTCTTTAGCAAGGCAGTGGTCATCTTGGGGTGTGTTTGGGGTGGTTATGTTGGAATACTGCCCTGCGGCCCATTCTCTGAAGGGAGGGGATCATGCTCTGCTTCAGTATGTCACAGTACATGTTGGCATTCATGGTTCCCTCAATGAACTGTAGCTTCTCAGTGCCAGCAGCACTCATGCAGCCCCAGACCATGACACTCCCACCACCATGCTTGACTGTAGGCAAGACACACTTGTCTTTGTATTCCTCATCTGGTTGCCATCACACATGCTTGACTGAACCAAATAAGTTTATCTTGGTCTCATCAGACCACAGGCTATGGTTCCAATAATCCATGTCCTTAGTCTGCTTGTCTTCAGCAAACTGTTTGCGGGCTTCCTTGTGCACCATTTTTAGAAGAGGCCTCCTTCTGGGATGACAGCCATGCAGACCAATTTGATGCAGTGTGCGGCGTATGGTCTGAGCACTGACCGGCTGACCCCCCACCCCTTCAACCTCTGCAGCAATGCTGGCAGCACTTATATGTCTATTTTCCAAAGACAACCTCTGGATATGACGCTGAGCACGTGCACTCAACTCCTTTGGTTGACCATGATGAGGCCTGTTCTGAGTGGAACCTGTCCTGTTAAACTGCTGTATGGCCACCCTGCTGCAGCTCAGTTTCAGGGTCTTGGCAATCTTCTTATAGCCTAGGCCATCTTTATGTAGAGCAAAAATTATTTTTTTCAGATCCTCAGAGAGTTCTTTGTCATAAGGTGCCATGTTGAACTTCCAGTGACCAGTAAGAGGTCGAAGACACCAAATTTAACACACCTGCTCCCCATTCACACCTGAGACCTTGTAACACTAATGAGTCATATGACACCAGGGATGGAAAAAAGCTAATTGGGCCCAATTTAGACATTTTCACTTAGGGGTGTACTCACTTTTGTTGCCAGCCTTTTAGACATTAATGGCTGTGTATTGAGTTATTTTGAGGGGACAGCAAATTTACACTGTTACACAAGCTCACTACTTTACATTGTAGCAAAGTGTCATTTCTTCAGTGTTGTCACATGAAAAGATATAATAAGATATTTACAAAAATGTGAGGGGTGAGATACTGTATGTCACCCTTACTATAGGTTTCCGGTTGACCAGGTTTCGAACCCAACTAGGACCTCGCTACTAGAGCGTCTGTCAGGTGCGTAGTTCACGGGTTCCTCTGTCACATCCTGCAGCACCCTTTCACGAAACGTTCACTTCACATACATCATTAGGTATGCTTACTGGTCGTTAGTTCTGTCACATAGGTCTCTACAGGACACTCTGTTTTCGAAGGGCGACCCTTCACCTCACAGACAAGGTCACTAAATGTTGAGCTTGCTGACAGTGCAAGTGTTAGCAGACTGAGCATGCATCATGTACTACAGACCACAACATTCATACCTAGGCCGTACCAGACTCCAGGTTGCCCCAGTACGCCCTGGGGCCCTGGTCCACAAGTCCACAAGTTTGGGCTCAGCACAAACAGGCACCCGAGCTATCGGTTACCTGGCCAGTCACCTCCTGGCTTGCCTCGGCTGCCACGCACTCTTTGAAGTTTTCTAAATTTCCACTCAATAGGGTTCTATCATCACAGAACACAGTCGGCTTTGATATGCACCTGTCATTTCTTTTCTCTGTACTTCTCCCTCCCCCTTTGTCTTCTCTGAGTTTTCTCTATCCCACTCCACTCTCTATCCTACCACTGTGACTTATCTACACATTTGCACTGTATTTTGTCTTATAGCTGGAGACATGTCACAGGCCGACAGCGAGGACTTCACACCCGCTCCTTTGTCACCCTCCGCTGGCTCAGAAAAGGGCAGCCTGCAGTACCTCAGGGGATGGACCATCCCCAAACTCGTGGCAGAGCTCAGATGCAAGGCCATTCCCTACCCCACAACAGCAAAAAGGCTTAGCTTTTCAGCCTCCTCTTCCACTTCCAGCGGCATCTGGGCCCAGCACCCAGCAGGCATCCCTGCAATCCATCTTCGGAGCCATTTCCCAACTGCACTCTTTGGTCTCTTCTTTAGCCACAACAGTTTCTGATGTCCAGTGGCAGTTTTGAAAGTGCGCCCACCCTTGACCCTCCACGACCCAGCAGTGGTCCTGATATTGACATCTCCTCCTGCAGGTATGTCAGAGGTTACACCTATTATTCTCCCCACTCATCTCATCCCAGCCAGTGTCAGGAAGGATATTTTGGAAGGCAAGGACGTCAACCTGGCGTCCCTCCTCGTTCAATTCACAACCTGGCTGATAATAAATCATATACTTGGGGAGACATCTCAGTGGATATCAAGTCAAAAGACCCTAGGCTTAGTCATAGGCTGATGGTCACTGAGTTTGTCCTGGCTTTTGGGATGTTCAGGGATGTTTTTTGTTCAGCCACCCCCAGCAGGAGGGAGGAACTGTACTTATATCTCCACACAGTGACGGACTTAGGATACAAGTATGGAGGTCACTCCTTTTATGACTATCAATGGCCATTTTCAGCCAAGGCAGCAGCCAGGCTAGCCCAGTTCCAGGGCAAGACAGACTGGAGCATTACCGACATGGAGCTGTTTTGCTGCCACTTTGCCGGACTACGCTCCCCCCTCTGTGTCACATGCCAGTGTTCTACCCACACAGCTAACTGGTGCCCCAAGGCAGCTACAAGGCGCCCCTTCAATCCTCCATCCACATCCGGTGTCAGCCAGGGCTTGCCAGCCCCCGCGTGGCAGGTGGACAAATTTTTGACGGCCCGTATTGTCAGTGGGGGCACGGCCATCTGCAATAATTTCAACTACGGCATATGTTCCTACAACCAGTGCTGGCTGCTGCACATCTGCATGTCATGTCACAAGGCACACCCGAAGGTTGCATGTAATTTGAAACAACTAAATAAATTGTGACTAAGCCGGGGGAACGTGCTTTGGTTGGGGTTCTGCCTCTCCACACACCATACCCCTTTACTGGCCATATTCCTGGTTCATTTCACACCGGACTTATCGCTCTACTCCACTCCACTTACGAGTGTAAAAACCTCAAGTCAGCGGATATTGACGAACAGGCCCTAGACACCCTGCTACAGACGGAGCTAGACAGAGGGTTCATCATCGGACCCTTCGCATAATCACCCTTCCAGACCTGGAGATTGGGCTTGTCAAGGGCAAGTTTTCTAATAAACTTTGTTTAGTGTACGATTTGTTAGCGATTCATTCTTCGCATATCCCAAGTCTGAACTCCCTAAATTCTTCCGAGGAATTCTCCCTTAAATACACGTCAGTTGACTCGGCCATCCAGGCCATCCTAAAAATATGTGCTAACGCCTGGCTGTCTAAAGCAGACATCTCAGATGTGTTCAAGCTCCTGCCTATCGAGCCATCCCTCTGGCGATGGCAGGGCATCAAATGGAGGGATTCCTATTATTTCACCACTAAGTTGACCTTCGGGTCCAAAAGCAGCCCCTGGCTGTTCAATATTTTTTCCCAGTCCCTTACATGGATCCTATCACACCAGGCTCAGTGTCAGATGGGCATTCACTATCCTAATGATTTTCTGCTCATTGAACAGCCAGGGGTACCCCCAGTAGACCTAGATAGACTAAGAGTATAATTTAACAACCTCAACGTGCCCGTAGACAAACATAAAGTGGAAGTCCCGGCACATGCCATCACGTTCCTGGGCATCCCTCTGGATACGTGTGCCATGCAGGCCAGTCTGCCTCCGGACAAACTAGCCCGTATTAGGTCAGTGTTGGGGAAATTGCATATTTCATATTTCCCTATTATTGTTGATTCATATTGTAGCTCACAAATGACTTCTAAGCCTCCAAATCCTGGTCAAAGAGCCATATAAGGACATGAGCATAGCTTTAACTAATACCAAAGGAATGCTATTGTTAACTGGTCAAGTCCTTGACGGGTCCTATTGCCAAGGGAGTTGGCTGGGGGTGGGCTTTTCCAGTTCTATACTACCACAGCCAAATCCCATACGAGTTTAGTCTCACCCAGAACGGCCATGTGGCCAGTGTCTGGTCCCGGTCACCTGGTGCCATGTTGCGAAACACCAAAGGGACTCCATGGCAAGAGAACAAGCACTTCTAGTTAAGTATTTTTGATATTTTCTTTTATCTTTATGTGTCATTACTTTTAATAATTGTTATACTTTTAAGTATTTGTGTGATCTCTCTTTGCGCATATCAAACACAACCCCAAAAACGTGACAATATATTTGGTACCAGAAGTGGGGTCAATTTGTGCAAATAAGAAATACAAAAATGATGCAGAATTGTGCTAGACTGTGCTGGGTTTAATGTTGTGTTCTTGTATTGTGAGCCATAGTACATTCAGAAAGCGTAGGAAAAGTATCAGATACTTAGCTGGTTTATTTGAGGTGCCTTTAGGTGATTAGGTGCAAGCTGATTTTTGTTCTGTGCTGACTGGACACCGGCTTGCGATTTTTGTTTTTGTTTGATAAATTGGATGAGAGATTGATATACATATGAAACTGTTTTATCTTCAGGAAGCCTCAATTTGCAATAGTAAACAGCATTAGCCTCTGCGCCAACCCAAATTCCTCTTCCCATTTGGCTCTATAAAGCAGGGAACCATCCGTTTCTTGGGAATTAATAAGTGTATATATTTCTGAAGTAAGGGCCTTACCTCTGGAGTTATTCAGACATATGTGCTCATAAAAAGACGGGTTTGCCTCCCCTGAGATAGCACAATGGGAGAAGTAAACATGTTTAATTTGGATATAGTGAAAGATCTCCCTATTGGGTGGCTTTGTATTGGTCCTGGAGGACTGGGAAGGAGATAAACTCTGCATTTCTGATCAGTTTATGAAGGAAAACAATTCCCAAATCAGTTCACCACCCAAATTTCAGATAGTTGCCAAGGTCCAACATGAAGGAGGGATTGCCCAAAAATGATGTTTGGGGTGGGGCAGGGGATGTTAGGGACAATCTCAGCTTGTATGAGTTCCAAAGGCATAAAGAATGGGCCACGATGGTGTTCTTCCTCATGATATCTGACAGATAAATTTCCTTATTCCACAGGAGGCCTGGTAGGAAGTAAGGCGTGATGGACTGAGCCTCAAATCTGACCCACGGTACTTTGGAATCCGGGATATTCCATTTCGCCATTTGAGCTAGTCTGGCAGCTAAAAAATAGTGCCATAAATTTGGAGCTCCCATGCTGCCTGCCCTAGAAGAGGTGTACAATACTGCGCGTGAGAACCTAGGTTGAGACTGTGCCAAATAAAACTGTTAATCTCCCTCTGAAACTTTATTATGATCATTTTAGGGATGCTAAGTGGGATTGAACAAATATAGAACTATTGGGAGAATCGTCATCTTTATGGCTGTGATCCTGCCCAAAAATGAGATCTTAAATAGAGTTAAGCGAACCCGGACTGTAAAGTTCGGGTGCATACCGGACTTTGGGGTGTCCGTGCCCCGAACCCGGACATTTGAGAAAAAGTCCGGGTTCGGTATTCGGGTATTTTTCACGCCTTTTCTATAGCTGCAGGGCAGCCAATCAACAAGCGTTTCACTCGTTTGCCCTTTGAAGCCATCACAGCCATGCCTACTAATGGAATGACAGTGATTGGCTAGTGAATCATGTGACCCAGCCTCTATATGACATGGATTTACGTAGTGCTGCGTATCACATGCTCTCAGGCTAGTGTAGGGAGAGGATGCTCCCGCCACTGTGAGGGATAGATTACCGTTCTAATATCATCACATCCTGCATTACAGACAGGTTCCTGGCGGTGCTGTGAGGCGAAAGATTAGCGTTCTAAAACCATCTGATACTGGAGTAGGTACAGTTTCCTAGTGCTGTGTGGGATACATTACCATTCTAATATCATCTCATCCTGCATTACAGACAGTTTCCTGGCGGTGCTGTGAGGTGAAAGATTAGTGCTCTAAAACCATCTGATACTGGAGTAGGCACAGTTTCCTAGTGCTGTGAGGGAAAGATTACGGTTCTAATATCATCTCATCCTGCATTACAGATAGGTTCCTGGCGGTGCTGTGAGGTGAAAGATTAGCGTTCTAAAACCATCTGATACTGGAGTAGGTACAGTTTCCTGGTGCTGTGAGGGACAGATTATTGTTCTAAAATCATCTCATACTGGTATAGGGAGAGGTTCCGGCTGCTGGTGTGAGGGACAGACTAGTGTTCTAAAATCATCTCATACTAATATAGGGAGAGGTTCCTGCTGCTGCTGCTGTGAGGGACAGATTATTGTTCTAAAATCATCTCATACTGCTCTAGGCAGAGGTTCCTGCTGCTGGTGTGAGGGACAGATTAGTGTTCTAAAATCATCTCATATTACTATAGGGAGAGGTTCCTGCTGCTGGTGTGCGGGACAGATCAGTGTTCTAAAATCATCTCATACTGTTTTAGGGAGAGGTTCCTGATGCCACTGTGAGGGACAGATTATTGTTCTAAAATCAACTCATACTGGTATAGGGAAAGGTTCCTGCTGCTGGTGTGAGGGACAGATTATTGTTCTAAAATCATCTCATACTGCTAGAGGGAGACGTTCCTGCTGCTGGTGTGAGGGACAGATTATTGTTCTAAAATATCTCATACTGGTATAGAGAGAGGTTCCTGCTGCTGGTGTGAGGGACAAATTAGTGTTTTAAATAATCTCATACTGCTATAGGGAGAGGTTCCTGCTGCTGGTGTGAGGGACAGAATAGTAGTCTAAAATCATCTCATACTGCTATAGGGAGGGTTTACTGCTGCTGGAGTGAGGGGCAGGTTAGTGTTCTAAAATCATCTCATATTGCTATAGGGAGAGGTTCCTGCTGCTGCTGAGAGGGACAGATTATTGTTCTAAAATCATCTCATAGTGGTTAAGGGAGAGGTCACAGCTGCTGGTGTTAGGGACAGATTAGTGTGCTAAAATCATCTCATATTACTATAGGGAGAGGTTCCTGCTGCTGGTGTGAGGGACAGATCAGCGTTCTAAAATCATCTCATACTGTTTTAGGGAGAGGTTCCTGCTGCAACTGTGAGGGACAGATTATTGTTCTAAAATCAACTCATACTGGTATAGGGAGAGGTTCCTGCTGCTGGTGTGAGGGACAGATTATTGTTCTAAAATCAACTCATACTGGTATAGAGAGAGGTCCCTGCTGCTGGTGTGAGGGACAAATTAGTGTTTAAATAATCTCATACTGCTATAGAGAGAGGTTCCTGCTGCTGGTGTGAGAGACAGAATAGTGTTCTAAAATCATCTCAAACTGCTATAGGGAGAGGTTCCTGCTGCTGGTGTGAGGGACAGAATAGTAGTCTAAAATCATCTCATAATGCTATAGGGAGGGTTTACTGCTGCTGGTGTGAGGGACAGATTAGTGTTATAAAATCATCTCATATTGCTATAAGGAGAGGTTGCTGCTGCTGCTGCGTTGGAGAGGAATATCGTTATACTCTACTAAAATATTGTGATTAGACAGGGAGTGTGGT
>BLSH010454104.1:54081-67338 GCA_018402905.1 Glandirana rugosa
TTGGACAGGGAGTGTGGTCGTCGTCCTTGGAGAGGGACATGGTCATACTTTACTAAAATCTTGTTATTAGATAGGGAGTGTGGTCGTCGTCCTTGCAGAGGGATACAGGGAGAGGTTCCTGCTGCTGGTGTGAGGGACAGGTTATTAATCTAAAATCATCTCAGACTGATATAGGGAGAGGTTCCTGCTGCTGGTGTGAGGGTCAGATTAGTGTTCTAAAATAATCTCATACTGCTATAGAGAGAGGTTCCTGCTGCTGGTGTGAGAGACAGAATAGTGTTCTAAAATCATCTCATACTACTATAGTTAGAGTTTCCTGCTGCTGCTGTGAGGGACAGATTGGTGCTCCAAAATCATCTCATACTGGTATAGGGAGAGGTTCCTGCTGCTGGTGTGAGGGACAGATTAGTGTTTTAAAATCATCTCATACTGCTATAGGGAGAGGTTCCTGCTGCTGGTGTGAGGGACAGATTATTGTTCAAAAATCATCTCAGATTGGTATAGGGAGAGGTTCCTGCTGCTGGAGTGAGGGACAGATTGGTGTTCTAAAATCATCTCATACTGCTATAGAGAGAGGTTCCTGCTGCTGGTGTGAGGGAGAGATTAGTGTACTAAAATCATCTCATACTGCTTTAGGGAGAGGTTCCTGCTGCTGGTGTGAGTGTTAGATTAGTGTTCTAAAATCATCTCATACTGCTATAGGGAGAGTTTCCTGCTGCTGCTTTGAGGGACAGATTACTGTTCTAAAATCAGCTCATACTGCTATAAGGAGAGGTTCCTGCTGCTGCTGTGAGGGACAGATTATTGTTCTAAATTCGTCTCATACTGGTATAGGGAGAGTTTCCTGCTGCTGGAGAGGGACAGATCAGTGTTCTAAAATCATCTCATACTGCATTAGGGAGACGTTCCTTCTGCAACTGTGAGGGACAGATTATTGTTCTAAAATCATCTCATACTGGTATAGGGAGAGGTTCCTGCTGCAGGTGTGAGAGACAGATTAGTGTTCTAAAATCAACTCATACTGCTATAGGGAGGCTTTCCTGCTGCTGGTGTGAGGGACAGATTATTATTCTAAAATTATCTCATACTGGTATAGGGAGAGGTTCCTGCTGCTGGTGTGAGGGACAGATTAGTGTTCTAAAATCATCTCATACTGCTATAGGGAGAGGTTCCTGCTGCTGGTGTGAGAGACAGAATAGTGTTCTAAAATCATCTCATACTGCTAAAGGGAGCGTTTACTGCTGCTGGTGTGAGGGACAGATCAGTGTTCTAAAATCATCTCATACTGCTATAGGGAAAGGTTCCTGCTGCTGCCTTGAGGGACAGATTATTGTTCAAAAATCATCTCATACTGTATAGGGAGAGGTTCATGCTGCTGATGTGAGGGACAGATTATTCCTTTAAATCATCTCATACTGCTAAAGGGAGCGTTTACTGCTGCTGGTGTGAGGGACAGATTAGTGTTCTAAAATCATCTCATACTGCTATAGGGAAAGGTTCCAGCTGCTGCTGTGAGCGACAGATTAGTGCTCTAAATCATCTCATACTGCTATAGGGAGAGGTTCCTGTTGCTGGTTTTAAACATAGATTATTGTTCTAAAATTCATCTCATACTGCTATAGGGAGAGATTCCTGCTGCTGCTGTGAGGGACAGATTACTGTTCTAAAATCATCTCATACTGCTATAGGGAGAGGTTCCTGCTGCTGCTGTGATCAACAGATTATTGTTCTAAAATGATCTCATACTGGTTTAGGGAGAGGTTCCTGCTGCTGGTGTGAGGGACAGATTATTGTTCTAAAATCACCTCATACTGCTATAGGGGGAGGTTCCTGCTGCTGGTGTGAAGGACAGATTAGTGTTCTAAAATCATCTCATACTGCTATAGGGAGAGGTTCCTGCTGCTGGTGTGAGAGACAGATTAGTGTTCTAAAATCATTTCATACTGCTATAGGGAGAGGTTCCTGCTGCTGTTGTGAGGGACAGATTAGTGTTCTAAATCATCTCATACTGGTATAGGGAGAGGTTCCTGCTGCTGCTGTGAGGGACAGATTATTGTTCTAAAATCATCTCATACTGGTATAGGGAGAGGTTTCTGCTGCTGCTGTGAGGTACAGATTAGTGTTCTAAAATCATCTCATACCACTATAGGGAGAGGTTCCTGCTGCTGGTGTGAGGGACAGATTAGTGTTCTAAAATCACGTCATACTGCTATAGGGGGAGGTTCCTGCTGCTGGTGTGAAGGACAGATTAGTGTTCTAAAATCATCTCATACTGCTATAGGGAGAGGTTAATGCTGCTGGTATGAGGGACAGATTATTGTTCTAAAACCATCTCATATTGGTATAGGGAGAGGTTCCATCTGCTGGTGTGAGGGACAGATTATTGTTCTAAAATCATCTCATACTGCTATAGGGAGAGTTTCCTGCTGCTGGTGTGAAGGACATATTACTGTTCTAAAATCATCTCATACTGCTATAGGTAAAGGTTCCTGCCGCTGCTGTGAGGGACAGATTATTGTTTTAAAATCATCTCATACTGGTATTGGGAGAGGTTCCTGCTGCTGGTGTGAGGGACAGATTAGTGTTCTAAAATCATCTCATATTGCTATAGGGAGAGGTTCCTGCTGCTGGTGTGAGGGACAGAATAGTGTTCTAAAATCATCTCATACTGCTAAAGAGAGCGTTTACTGCTGCTGGTGTGAGGGACAGATTCATGTTCCAAAATCATCTCATACTGCTATAGGGAAAGGTTCCTGCTGCTGCCTTGAGGGACAGATTATTGTTCAAAAATCATCTCATACTGTATAGGGAGAGGTTCATACTGCTGGTGTGAGGGACAGATTATTCATTTAAATCACCTCATACTGCTAAAGGGAGCGTTTACTGCTGTTGGTGTGAGGGACAGATTAGTGTTCTAAAATCATCTCATACTGCTATAGGGAAAGGTTCCAGCTGCTGCTGTGAGCGACAGATTAGTGTTCTAAATCATCTCATACTGCTATAGGGAGAGGTTCCTGTTGCTGGTTTTAAGGATAGATTATTGTTCTAAAAATCATCTCATACTGCTTTAGGGAGAGATTCCTGCTGCTGCTGTGAGGGACAGATTACTGTTCTAAAATCATCTCATACTGCTATAGGGAGAGGTTCCTGCTGCTGCTGTGATGGACAGATTATTGTTCTAAAATTATCTCATACTGGTTTAGGGAGATGTTCCTGCTGCTGGTGTGAGGGACAGATTAGTGTTCTAAAATCACCTCATACTGCTATAGGGGGAGGTTCCTGCTGCTGGTGTGAAAGACAGATTAGTGTTCTAAAATCATCTCATACTGCTATAGGGAGAGGTTCCTGCTGCTGGTGTGAGAGACAGATTAGTGTTCTAAAATCATTTCATACTGCTATAGGGAGAGGTTCCTGCTGCTGTTGTGAGGGACAGATTAGTGTTCTAAATCATCTCATACTGCTATAGGGAGAGGTTCCTGCTGCTGCTGTGAGGGACAGATTATTGTTCTAAAATCATCTCATACTGGTATAGGGAGAGGTTTCTGCTGCTGCTGTGAGGTACAGATTAGTGTTCTAAAATCATCTCATACCACTATAGGGAGAGGTTCCTGCTGCTGGTGTGAGGGACAGATTAGTGTTCTAAAATCACGTCATACTGCTATAGGGGGAGGTTCCTGCTGCTGGTGTGAAGGACAGATTAGTGTTCTAAAATCATCTCATACTGCTATAGGGAGAGGTTCCTGCTGCTGCTGTGAGGGACAGATTATTGTTCTAAAATCATCTCATACTGGTATAGGGAGAGGTTTCTGCTGCTGCTGTGAGGGACAGATTAGTGTTCTAAAATGATCTCATACCACTATAGGGAGAGGTTCCTGCTGCTGGTGTGAGTGACAGATTAATGTTCTAAAATCACCTCATACTGCTATAGGGGGAGGTTCCTGCTGCTGGTGTGAAGGACAGATTAGTGTTCTAAAATCATCTCATACTGCTATAGGGAGAGGTTAATGCTGCTGATATGAGGGACAGATTATTGTTCTAAAACCATCTCATATTGGTATAGGGAGAGGTTCCATCTGCTGGTGTGAGGGACAGATTATTGTTCTAAAATCATCTCATACTACTATAGGGAGAGTTTCCTGCTGCTGGTGTGAAGGACATATTACTGTTCTAAAATCATCTCATACTGCTATAGGTAAAGGTTCCTGCCGCTGCTTTGAGGGACAGATTATTGTTCTAAAATCATCTCATACTGGTATTGGGAGAGGTTCCTGCTGCTGGTGCGAGGGACAGATTAGTGTTCTAAAACCGTCTCATATTACTATAGGGAGAGGTTACTGCTGCTGGTGTGAGGGACAGATTAGTGTTCTAAAATCATCTCACACTGCTTTAGGGAGAGGTTCCTGCTGCAACTGTGAGGGACAGATTATTGTTCTAAAATCATCTCATACTGTTATAGTGAGAGGTTCCTGCTGCTGGAGTGAGGGACAGATTATTGTTCTAAAATCATCTCATACTGCTATAGGGAGACATTGCTGCTGCTGGTGTGAGGGACAGATTATTGTTCTAAAATCATCTCATACTGGTATAGGGAGAGGTTCCTGCTGCTGGTGTGAGGGACAGATTAGTGTTCTAAAATAATCTCATACTGCTATAGGGAGATGTTCCTGCTGCTGGTGTGAGGGACAGATTAGTGTTCTGAAATCATCTCATACTGGTATAGGGAGAGGTTCCTGCTGCTGGTGTGGGGGACAGATTAGTGTTCTAAAATCATCTCATACTGCTATAGGGAGGGATTCCTGCTGCTGGTGTGAGGGATAGATTATTGTTCTAAAATCATCTCATACTGGTACAGGGAGAGGTTCCTGCTGTTGGTGTGAGGGACAGGTTATTGTTCTAAAATCATCTCATACTGGTATAGGGAGAGGTTCCTGCTGCTGGTGTGAGTGTCAGATTAGTGTTCTAAAATAATCTCATACTGCTTTACTGAGAGGTTCCTGCTGCTGGTGTGAGAGACAGAATAGTGTTCTAAAATCATCTCATACTGCTATAGGGAGAGGTTCCTGCTGCTGGTGTGAGGGACAGATTAGTGTTCTAAAATAATCTCATACTACTATAGGGATAGGTTTCTGCTGCTGGTGTGAGAGACAGAATAGTGTTCTAAAATCATCTCATACTGCTATAGGGAGAGATTCCTGCTGCTGCGAGGGACAGATTTGTGTTCTAAAATAATCTCATACTGGTACAGGGAGAGGTTCCTGCTGCTAGTGTGAGGGACAGATTATTGTTCTAAAATTATCTCATACTGCTATAGGGAGAGGTTCCTTCCTGGTGCTGGTGTGAGGAATAGATTAGCATTCTAAAATCATCTCATACTGCTATAGGGAGAGGTTCCTGCTGCAGAAAGGTTCCTGGTGTTGCTTTGAGGGGAACACTTAGCGTTCTAAAACCATCTGATACTGGATTAGGTACAGTTTACTGGTGCTGTGAGGGACAGATTATTGTTCTAAAATCATCTCCTAGTGCTATAGGGAGAGGTTCCTGCTGTTGCGGTGAGGGACAGATTATTGTTCTAAAATAATCTCCTATTGCTATAGGGAGAGGTTCCTGCTGGTGCTGTGAGGGACAGATTATTGTTCTAAAATCATCTCCTAGTGCTATAGGGAGAGGTTTCTGCTGGTGCTGTGAGGGATAGATTATTGTTCTAAAATCATCTCATACTGCTATAGGGAGAGGTTCCTGCTGCTGCTGTGAGGGATAGATTATTGTACTAAAATCATCTCATACTGGTGTAGGGAGAGGTTCCTGCTGCTGGTGTGAGTGTTGTATTTCTTGCACAAAAATAAAAAGTGCGTCTACGTTGCTGTTTTAAAAAAAAAAAAGAATAATAATTTATTAGTCTTTTTTTTTTCTTAGTATTAGTATTCTTTTAGTTTTTTAGTATTAATAAATAGTGCTACATAGTACATTTGCACCTTGCATTTCTTCCGCAAAAATAAAAAATAAAAAGTGTGTCTACATTGCAGGTTTAAAAAAAAAAAATATTTTAAATACTACATTTGCGGCCAGCAGTGCATTTCTTGCACAAAAATAAAAAGTGCATCTACATTGCTGGTTTAAAAATTAAAGAATAATACATTATTATTGTTTTTATAATTAATAAATAGTGCTACATAGTACATTTGCATCCAGAATGAGGAAAGCATCAAACAAGGGACGTGGTCGTGGTGCTGCTGGTGCTGCTGGTGTTGGTGGTGTTGGTGAAGTCCCTGTTGCAAGGAGAGGACATGGTCGATTTGTGCCAGCTACACCCACAAGTGAAACACCTTCCTCAGGTGCGAGTAGCTGACAGAACCTTCAACGTTATATGGTAGGCCTGAATGCCGCTCAATGAATGTTGAGGCCAGAACAAGTACAGACGCTAGTAGATTGGGTGGCTGACAATGCCTCCAGTTCCTTCACATTGTCTCTTACCTGATCCCTTGGTGAAAGCTCAGAGTTGGCACCTGAACCCCATGGCCATCTGTCTTTCACCTCAGCCCCTTGTAAATCAGCCAAGCAGTCTGAGCCCCAAGTCATGCAGCAGTCTCTTATGCTTTTTGATGACTCTGCTCTTGTGCTTTCCGTGGGCCATCCACATAGCCCTGCCCCAGAAGTAGAAGACATTGAGTGCACCAATGCCCTACCACTTCTGTTGCTGGATAAGGACATGGAAACACCACCGCAGCACGTCTCTGATGATGACAAAACCCAGGTGCCAAATGCTGCGGCTTTCCACAGTGTGCAGACTGACAAAGAGGGCAGTGGTGAAGGGTGGGTGGAAGATGATGTGGAGGATGATGAGGTCCTAGACCCCACATGGAATGAAGGTCATGCGAGTGATGTGTGCAGTTTGGAGGAAGAGGTGGTGGTTGCACAGAGGCATCAGCACAGCAAAAGAGGTAGCAGTTTGCAAAAGTGGAGCGACCATCCCCTAGACAGTACGCCTGCTACTACCCACCGCACCCAGGGACCAAGCACACCAAAGGCAGCTCAAGGGCGTTCCCTGGTGTGGCAGTTCTTTAGACAGTGTGTTGACGACAAGACACGAGTGATTTGCAGGCTGTGCAATGAGAGCCTGAAGCGAGGCATAAATGTTCTAAACTTGAGCACAACCTGCATGACCAGGCATCTAAATTCAAAGCATGAGCTGCAGTGGAATAAGTACCTCAAAATCCAAGAAAGGTCTCGGCCTCCTCCTGCTTCCTCTGCTGCTGCCTCAGCCTCTTCCTCCACCTCTACAGTGCCAGTGTCACCTGTCACCCAGCAAACAGACGATGTGACAGCAATGCCACCATGTCCGCCACCGTCCCCAAGCATTTCCACACGGTCCCATGGAAGCTTACAGCTCTCCATCTCGCAAACACTGGAGAGAAAGAGGAAGTACCCCCCTACCCACCCGAGATCCCTGGCCCTGAATGCTAGCATTTCAAATTTCCTGGCCCTTGAAATGCTGTCATTCCGCTAACTGCACAATGGGTAAATGTAATGGCGGGTGGACCTGAGGCGGCTAGCCGTTTGGCGCATGTGCTTCCGCCACTGAGGTTTGCAGGGCATTTCTCTTTGCCTCCTGTTGCCTCCTCCTACTCCGCTTCCTCCTCCTCTACCACCTCCTCATCCGCTCAGCGTAACATCTTCATCACCAACTTCAGCACATCCAGGGGGAAACGACAGCAGGCTGTTTTTAAACTGATTTGTTTGGGGGATAAACCCCACACTGCGCAGCAACTGTGGACGGGCATTGAACAACAGACCGATGAGTGGTTGTTGCCACTGAGCCTCAAGCCCGGCCTGGTGGTGTACGATAATGAGCGAAATCTCCACCAACATGGCCAGTGCTAATGACGCTGTTTTCAGCATTACTATACCACTTCTATTTCTCCTTGGAAAAACACTTCGGGCCATGATGGAAGAGGATGTGGCACAGGAGGAAGAGGGGTCATTTCCACAGTTATTAGGCCAGTCATTCACAAGTGGCTAGGAGGGTGGGTTCCTGCACCAGCATAGGCCAGGTCAAAAATTTTCAAGCCAGGGCACAGTTCTTGAGGATGAGGAGGAAGAGGATGAGGAGGAGGAACCATGTTCACAGCAGGGTGGCACCCAACGCAGCTCGTGGGCATCACTGGAGCGTGGCTGGGGGGATACGGAGGACACAGATGATACACCTCCCACAGAGGACAGCTTGTCTTTGCCTCTGGGCAGCCTGGCACACATGAGCCACTACATGCGGCAGTGCCTGCGCAACGACAGCCGAGTTGCCCACATTTTAACTTGTGCTGATTACTGGGTGGCCACCCTGCTGGATCCCCGTTACATGGACAACGTGCCGTCCTTAATTCCCTCACTGGAGCGTGATCGGAAGATGCGCGACTACAAGCGCACGTGGTAGACGCGCTGCTGAGGGCATTCCCAAATTACACCGGGGGCTCAGTGGAAGCACAAGGCGAAGGCAGAGGAGGAGGAAGAGGTTGCCAACGCAGCTGTGGCACCGCCAGCACCTCAGAAGGCAGGGTTAGCATGGCTGAAATGTGGAAAAACTTTGTCAGCAGCCCGCCACAACAAACAGCACCACCAGCTGGCAACGTCTTAGCAGGAGGCAGCATTTCAGCAACATGGTGGAACTGTATGTGTGCACACGCTTACACGTACTGACTGATGGGTCTGCCCCATTCAACTTCTGGGTCTCCAAATTGGGCACATGGTCTGAGCTTGCCCTTTATGCCTTGGAGGTGCTGACCTGCCCTGCAGCCAGTGTATTGTCTGAACGTGTGTTTAGCACAGACAAGCGCGTTATCACAGACAAGCGCAGCCGCCTGTCTACAGCCAACGTGGACAAGCTAACGTTTATTAAAATGAATCAGGCATGGATCCCACAAGACTTGTCTGTACCTTGTGCAGAATAGACATTTAGACCGGCCTCACACAGCCATTGGTATACTTGTTTTTTTTAATATGTCTCAATATTTTGGTTGCTACCCCAATTAGAAAAAACAAAAAACAAACTTAAAACAGTGTTGGCTACCTCCTCCCCCGCCACTTCCACCTATGCCGCCATGGTCACCGCCTCCTCAACCTCTAGGCTCCTACTCCACATCCACCTCCTCCTCCAATTTTTATTTTTTTTATGTGATCTTAAGTTATTTCCCTATCCACATTTGTTTGCAGGGCACTTGTCCTACTCTTACCCCCATTTTGCTTCCTTTTGCATCCCTCTAGCCTTTTCCAGGACTTTTTTACAGATATTTTTGTGCCCAAAAGTTTGGGTCACCATTGACTTCAATGGGGTTCGGGGTCCAGGGTCAGGTTTGGGTCAAGTTCGGTGCCGAACCTAAACTTTTTCGCGAAGTTCGGCCGAACCCACTGAACCCGAACATCCAGGTGTCCGCTCAACTCTAATCTTAAACGTCCTTCATTGTTTCATTAGTTGTTTTAGGCTAGCAAAAAGTGGTGAGTAATTCTGTGTGATTAGATTGTTAATGGGGGTAATATGGATCCCTAAATAAGGCAGATGCATCCGAGACCATTGAAGTTGTAATTTTTCCATAAGAGCCCGAAACAACGGTTCTGTGATGTTAATCGGCATCACAGCCGATTTCCCTAGATTAATAGTAAGGCCTGATAAGTCATAGAATTTATGTAGCAGTGGGAGTAAATTTGGTATAGAGATTAGAGGGTTCGTAATAGAGTAACATATCATCCGCATACATATTGAGCTTGTATTGTTCGTTACCCCTTATGTATCCGGAGATGTCCAAATGTTGTAAAATAGCGATGGCCAGGGGCTCAATAGCTAACGCAAAAAGCAATGGGGACAGGGAGCACCCCTGCCTCGTCCCCCTGCCCACACTGAAAAACTGCGAGGTGCTACCAGTGATCCGGATCCTAGTTTGGGGATTAGTATATAAAGCCTGAATCGCGTGTAAAAATTCCCCTTGGAAACCAAAGCGTTGAAGGACCTCCATAAGGTATGGCCATGTTACACTATCAAAGGCCTTATGAATATCTAGGCTCAACATTAAAAGTGGCTCTGAGGTGAGATTAGCGTCTTGTATTACATTAGTCGCTAACCTGATGTTGTTTATGATCTGTCTCCCTGGTATGAAGCCAGATTGAAAGGGGGAAATAAGGCCTGGGATCACTGTCGCCAACCTATTGGCTAAGAGTTTACTAAAAATGTTTGCATCATTATTCATGACTGAAATAGGACCAAAGTTTCCTGGGTTTAAGTGGTCCGTGCCTGGCTTGGGGATCAGAGACATGCTGGCTAGAAACATTTCCTCTGGAAACCTACCTCCCTCCAGTATAGAATTGAACAGATGGGTGAGTTTGGGGGTAAGCAAATCCAAAATTTTTTTGTAATAAATAGCAAAAAAGCCATCTGGGCCTGGCGAGGTGCCCAACTTAAGTGTTTTAATTACCTCGCTAACCTCCTCTTCCATGCAAAGAGCATTCAGATCTGTCATTTGGGATTGAGTTAAGAAGGGGATAGGTAGATCCCCCAGCCAGGCAAGTGAGTCTGGGGTTATCTGGGTGTTAGTAGAAGCCATCAGAGAGCTATAGTACTTATGAAAAATGCTAATGATATAATGATATCTGTTGGGTGAGTTACCACCTGACCCCCTTTATCTCTAAGTTTATAGATGTGTGTGGGTTTTATGGAGTTGTTCAATTTATGTGCGAACATGGAGGTGTAAGAGTTGCTATGCAGGAGGAATTTGGCCTTGGACCACCTCAATGCCTTCTCAGTTTTATAAGAAAGTAAAGAGTCTAATTCCCTTCTTTTGGAAAGGATGAGTTCCAGGGTGGCAGGATTAAGGGAGCTCTGATGGTCCCTATATAGGCTATCAATCTCCTGTGTAAGGGTGAGAATTGACGACCACCATGGCTTTGTTAGTACTTGATAAGGTGACTCCTTAGGACCGCTTAGTGTGATGTCCATATAGTAGTAATTGGGGAGTCTGGGGTAGTATTAAGGCGAAAGTAGTCAGTAATATGGCCCCTAATTATAGCCTGTGTTCTGGGATCAGTGATCAGGGATTCATTAATTCTCCAGGAATATAAGTTATGGGGTAATCCTACTAAGGAAGTGGTAAAGGACACCATCTGATGGTCTGACCAAGGGCAGCTGTGTATAGAGACAGTACTGGAATTTACTAGGATAACAGGAGTGCAAAAAAGGTAGTCTAGTCTGGCATATGTGTCATGCGGGTGAGAGTAATGGGTGCAGTCCCTGGCCCCCACATTCAGGGCTCTCCATGAGTTAATCAACTGAAGTGTGTTGAGATGTTTAAGCATTGCTTTGGGGGAAGGAACCAGAGCTGGGGGAAAGGTGACTCCTGTCTAACTGTGGGGAAGCCACCAGATTAAAGTCCCCTCCCAATATCATGTGAGGTGACTGAAACTCCCTCAGTTTCTCAAAAAAGGAAATGAAGAAAGAGGACTGCCTCTCGTTTGGGGCATACACATTCACAATCATGAGTTCCCTGCCAGACAGACTACCCTTTAAAATAATATACCTGCTGTCATTGTCTCTATAAATATGCTGAACCTGGAAGGCTAGAGATTGGTGTATGAAGATGGCGACTCCTCTGACCTTGCCCGGGGCCAATGTGTAAAATGAGCGGTTATAGGACCTGTGGAAATATGTAGGGTGGTTCGATTTGGAGAAATGGGTCTCCTGAAGGAGAATTATTTTAGCGCCTAGGTGCTTATAGTGTAGAAATGCTTTTCTCCTTTTATTAAGGGAATTAAAGCCCCTGCACATTATGTGATATGCATGTGATCACCATACGGGCAATGCATAGCGTAGTACCACAGAAATGTGATATTATTGAGCGAAAGGCTGGGTCGGGCAGGGAGTAGCCATCCCCCACACTTAAAGGCTAACTTAACATTACAGACTATAGGCAATTGTAAAGCTAGTGAAATACTATTATGAATTATGAGTACCGTTCAAAAAACATAACATAACATAACCAAAAGATTAGAAACATGAAAAAGATTAAAAAAAAAACATATGAGAGATAACTTTTTATCGGGATCAGAGACTGTGGGGGTCACTGATCTGTAAAACCAGAAAGCGAGATACGAAGATCTCCAACACGGTGTACCCGAGACCCCCAGGGGACACCCCGAAAGGTTGCCTCCATGCAGATCGGGAAGACCGGGTTAGGGGGGCATGATCACCAAAGGAAACAGAGGGTGTGGGTCTGTTTTATATTGTCATATCTTCCCACACATTTATTGTCATTGAATCATGTCCACAGAATGTGTTAGCTCATTTGGGTAGCATCTGCAGCCTGTTGGCAGGGTCGGGGGATTAACAGAAGGAAACCCTGGGGGGTCCCATCCATGAGAGATCTTCGTCAGAAACCGGTACTGCAATAACAGCATGATAACCCAGGCCACAGAGCCTTGATTATTCAGGGATCCAGTATTAGTAAAAGGGAAATGAGCTATAACAGAGTCTTACTCATAGTGATGATCCAGTAGACCGGGGGCGACAAAAAATATATAGGTCAATGCCCTAGGCAGGGTCTCCAGGAGTCACACAGCCCCATATCCTGGATCCAAAACTAAACTTACTCCTGTAACATCTATTCCTGGATCATCCGAAAGGCAGGAGGGAGGTTTGACTGTACGTGTCGCAAAGTGCCTGCCACGGAGGGGGAAATAGGGTAAAAATTGTAGAAAGGTACCCAAAGAGTGTTACCATGAAGGGTTATGAACCGTAACGTCCGTGTGCTGTGGTAGAGTTTCTCAACCTTGCTCATGAGTAGAGTTGAGCGAACTTCTAGAAGTCCGGGTTCTGCTGGTTCGGCCGAACTTCGGGACAAAGTCCGGGTTCGGGTCCGGACAGAACCCGAACTTTGTCCCGAACAGGGCTTCAAGCCGGCTTGGTCGTCTTGGGCCTGAAGATCTTCAAGCGAGTTGAGATGAGTACTCGTTCCAACTCTTTGAGATGGTGTCGTGTGCCTGCAATGCCAAGTATTGGGAAGTACCATTGTGAGAAACCCATGGAAAGATGTTAAAAATGGGATAAAGGGGGAGGCACCGTCCGTGAAACGCTGTGCATGTCAGTTTGGAGGGAGGACGGAAAGCCTACTAGGTCCTTATCTACAATGTCCTCATTCAAATCAAAACCTAGGTCCTATACCCCGACACACTGAGGACCTCTGGGACGGATCCCGTAACTGGATATATAAAAAACAGCGGGGGCCA
>BLSH010454104.1:84789-105387 GCA_018402905.1 Glandirana rugosa
TTGTTTTAAGCAGAGTTTGATCTGCAACTCAAAGCAGCGGTATGTGAAATCTCTAATTTCTGCTATCTGTCCTCAGAGCAACAGCACAGACAGCAGTAGTAAAGTAATCTATCTAAGGATGCAGGATCAGGTCTTAAAATGTCTCAAATCTGTCCCTCACGCAGTCAGCTACCTTTCCCTACACTAACCCAAGGAGCATGTGACTGCAGCACTGTGACTCCAGCTTATAAAGAGGCTGGGTCACATGATGCACTGGCCAATCACAGCCATGCCATTAGTAGGCATGGCTGTGATGGCTTCTAAGGGCAAACCAGTGAAACGCTTGTTGATTGGCTGCCCTGCAGCTTCTCAACACGTGGAGTAAAATAGCAGAACCCCGGACCGAACCCGAACGATTTTTGAAATGTCCGGGTCCGTGCCACGGACACCCGAAAGTTACAGTCCGGGTTCGCTCAACACTATTTTAGAACAATAATCTGTCCCTCACAGCCCCGATAGGAACCTGTTACTACTGCAGTATGAGATGATTTTAGAACGATAATCTTTCCCTCCCAGCACCGACAGGAACCTGTCCCTACTCCAGCGTGAGATGATTTTAGAGCGATAATCTGTCCCTCACAGCACCGACAGGAACCTGTCCCTACTCCAGTATGAGATAATTTTAGAACGATAATCTGTCCCTCACAGCAACGACAGGAACATGTCCCTACTGCAGTATGAGATGATTTTAGAATGCTAATCTGTCTCTTATAGCACCAAGAGGAACCTAGCCCTACTGCAGTATGAGATGATTTTAGAACGATAATCTGTCCCTCACAGCAGCGACAGGAATCTGTCCCTACTACAGTTTGAGATGATTTTAGAACAATAATCTGTCCCTCACAGCTCTGCCAGGAACCTGTCCCTACTGCAGTATGAGATGATTTTAGAACAATATTCTGTCCCTCACAGCACTGACAGGAACCTGTCCCTACTGCAGTATGAGATGATTTTAGAACGATAATCTGTCCAACACAGCCCTGACAGGAACCTGTCACTACTGCAGTATGAGATGATTTTAGAACGCTAATCTCTCCCTCACAGCACCGAAAGGAACATGTCCCTACTGCAGTATGAGATGATTTTAGAACGCTAATCTCTCCCTCATAGCACTGACAGGAACTTGTCCTGACTGTAGTATTAGATGATTTTAGAACGATAATCTGTCCCTCACAGCACCGACAGGAACCAGTCCGTACTGCAGTATGAGATGATTTTAGAACGGTAATATGTCCCTCACAGCACCGACAGGAACCTGTCCTACTGCAGTATGATATGATTTTAAAATGATGATCTGTCCCTCACAGCACCGACAGGAACCTGTCCCTACTGCAGTATGGGATGATTTTAGAAAGATAATCTGTCCCTCAAAGCACTGACAGGAACCTGTCCCCACTGCAGTCTGAGATGATTTTAGAATGATAATCTGTCCCTCGCAGCACCGACAGGAACCTGTCCCTACTGCAGTATGAGATGATTTTAGAACAATAATCTGTCCCTCACAGCACCGCCAGGAACCTGTCCCTACTGCAGTATGAGATGATTTTAGAACGCTAATCTGTCACTCACAGCACCGACAGGAAACTGTCCCCACTGAAGTCTGAGATGATTTTAGAATGATAATCTGTCCCTCACAGCACCGACAGGAACCTGTCCCTACTGCAGTATGAGATGATTTTAGAAAGATACTCTGTCCCTCACAGGACAGCCAGGAACCTGTACCTACTGCAGTATGAGATGATTTTAGAACGCTAATCTGTCCCTCACAGCACCAACAGGAACCTGTCCCCACTGCAGTCTGAGATGATTTTAGAACGATAATCTGTCCCTCGCAGCACCGACAGGAAGCTGTCCCTATTGCAGTATGAGATGATTTTAGAGCGATAATCTGTTCCTCACAGCACCGACAGGAACATGTCCCTACTCCAGTATGAGATGATTTTAGAAAGATAAACTGTCCCTCACAGCAACGACAGGAACATGTCCCTACTGCAGTATGAGATGATTTTAGAATGTCCCTCATAGCACCAACAGGAACCTGTCCCTACACAAGTATGATATGATTTTAGAACACTAATCTGTCCCTCACAGCACCGGCAGGAACCGTTTCCTACTCAAGTATGAGATGATTTTAGAGCGATAATCTGTTCCTCACAGCACCGACAGGAACATGTCCCTACTGCAGTATGAGATGATTTTAGAATGATATTCTGTCCCTCACAGCCCCGACAGGAACCTAATCCCTACACCAGTATGAGATGATTTTAGAACTATAATCTGTCCCTTACAGCACCGACAGGAACATATCCCTACTGCAGTATGAGATGATTTTAGAACGATCATCTATCCCTCACAGCACCGACAGGAACCTCTCCCTACTCCAGTATGAGATGATTTTAGAACAATAATCTGTCCCTCGCAGCCCTGACAGGAACCTGTGCCTACTGCAGTATGAGATGATTTTAGAACGCTAATCTGTCCCTCACAGCACCAACAGGAACCTGTCCCCACTGCAGTCTGAGATGATTTTAGAACGATAAACTGTCCCTCGCAGCACCGACAGGAAGCTGTCCCTATTGCAGTATGAGATGATTTTAGAGCAATAATCTGTTCCTCACAGCACCGACAGGAACATGTCCCTACTCCAGTATGAGATGATTTTAGAATGCTAATCTGTCCCTCATAGCACCAAGAGGAACCTGTCCCTACACAAGTATGATATGATTTTAGAACACTAATCTGTCCCTCACAGCACCAACAGGAACCTGTCCCTACTGCAGTATGAGAGGATTTTAGAATACTAATCTGTCCCTCATAACACCAACAGGAACCTGTCCTTACTGCAGTATGAGATGATTTTAGAACGATAATCTGTCCCTCACAGCAGCGACAGGAACCTGTCTCTACTGCAGTATGAGATGATTTTAGAATGATATTCTGTCCCTCACAGCCCCGACAGGAACCTAATTCCTACACCAGTATGAGATGGTTTTAGAACTATAATCTGTCCCTTACAGCACCGACAGGAACATGTCCCTACTGCAGTATGAGAGGATTTTAGAATGCTAATCTGTCCCTCATAACACCAACAGGGACCTGTCACTACTGCAGTATGAGATGATTTTAGAGCGATAATCTGTCCCTCACAGCACCGACAGGAACCGTTTCCTACTCAAGTATGTGATGATTTTAGAGCGATAATCTGTCCCTCACAGCACCGAAAGGAACATGTCCCTACTGCAGTATGAGAGGATTTTAGAATGCTAATCTGTCCCTCATAACACCAACAGGAACCTGTCCTTACTGCAGTATGAGATGATTTTAGAACGATAATCTGTCCTTCACAGCAGCGACAGGAACCTGTCCCTACTGCAGTATGAGATGATTTTAGAATGATATTCTGTCCCTCACAGCCCCGACAGGAACCTAATCCCTACACCAGTATGAGATGATTTTAGAACGATAATCTGTCCCTCACAGCAGCGACAGGAACCTGTCCCTACTGCAGTATGAGATGATTTTAGAACGATAATCTGTTCTTCTACAGCCCCAACAGGAACCTAATCCCTACACCAGTATGAGATGATTTTAGAACTATAATCTGTCCCTTACAGCACAGACAGGAACCTGTTCCTACTGCAGTATGAAATGATTTTAGAACGATAATCTGTCCCTCACAGCACTGCCAGCAACCTGTCCCGACTACAGTATGAGATGATGTTAGAATGATAATCTGTCCCTCACTGCACCGCCAGGAACCTGTCCCTACTGCAGTATGAGATGATTTTAGAACAATATTCTGTCCCTCACAGCACCGACAGGATCCGCTCCCTACTGCAGTATGAGATGACTTTAGAACTATAATTTGTCCCTCACAGCCCCAAAAGGAATCTGTCACTACTGCAGTCTGAGATTATTTTAGAACGATAACCTGTCCCTCACAGCACCGACAGGATCCGCTCCCTACTCCAGTATGAGATGATTTTAGAGCGATAATCTGTCCCTCACAGCACCCACAGGAACCTGTCCCTACTACAATATGAGATGATTTTAGAACAATAATCTGTCCCTCACAGCACCGCTAGGAAGCTGTCCCTACTGCAGTATGAGATGATTTTAGAATGATAATCTGTCCCTCACAGCACCGACAGGAACCTCTCCCTACTCCTGTATGAAATGATTTTAGGACGATAATCTGTCCCTCACAGCACCGACAGAAACATGTCCCTACTGCAGTATGAGATGATTTTAGAATGCTAATCTGTCCCTCATAACACCAACAGGAACCTGTTACTACTGCAGTATGAGATGATTTTAGAACGATAATCTGTCCCTCACAGCAGCGACAGGAACCTGTCCCTATTGCAGTATGAAATGATTTTAGAAAGATAATCTGTCCTTCACAGCACCGCCAGGAACCGGTCCCCACTGCAGTATGAGATGATTTTAGAACGATAATCTGTCCCTCACAGCACCGACAGGAACCTGTCCCTACTAAAGTATGAGATGATTTTAGAATGATAATCTGTCCCTTAAAGCACCTACAGGAACCTGTCCCTACTGCAGAATGAGATGATTTTAGAACGATAATCTGTCCCTCTCAGCACCGACAGGAACCTCTCCCTACACCAGTATGATATGATTTTAGAACACTAATCTGTCCCTCACAGCACCGACAGAAACCACTTCCTACTCAAGTATGAGAACATTTTAGAGCGATATTCTGTCCCTCACAGCACCGACAGGAACACGTCCCTACTGCAGTATGAGATGATTTTAGAACGCTAATCTCTCCCTCACAACACCGCCAGGAACCTGTCCCTACTGCAGTATGAGATGATTTTAGATCGATAATCTGTCCTTTACAGCCCCGACAGGAACCTAATCCCTACACCAGTATGAGATGATTTTAGAACGATAATCTGTCCCTCACAGCACTGCCAGGAACATGTCCCGACTACAGTATGAGATGATGTTAGAATGATAATCTGTCCCTCACTGCACTGCCAGGAACCTGTCCCTACTGCAGTATGAGATGATTTTAGAATGATAATCTGTCCCTCACAACACCGACAGGAACCTCTCCCTACACCAGTATGAGATGATTTTAGAGCAATAATCTGTCCCTCACAGCACCGACAGGAACCTGTCCCTACTGCAGTATGAGATTATTTTAGAACAATAATCTGTCCCTCACAGCACCGACAGGATCCGCTCCCTACTGCAGTATGAGATGATTTTAGAATGATATTCTGTCCCTCACAACCCCGACAGGAACCTAATCCCTACACCAGTATGAGATGATTTTAGAACGATAATCTGTCCCTCACAGCAGCGACAGGAACCTGTCCCTACTGCAGTATGAGATGATTTTAGAACGCTAATCTCTCCCTCACAACACCGCCAGGAACCTGTCCCTACTGCAGTATGAGATGATTTTAGAATGATAATCTGTCCCTCACAGCACCGACAGGAACCTGTCCTTACTGCCGTATGAGATGATTTTAGAATGATAATCTGTCCCTCAAAGCACCGACAGGAACCTGTTCCTACTGCAGTGTGAGATGATTTTAGAACAATAATCTGTCCCTCACAGCACCGACAGGAACCTCTCACTGCTCCAGTATGAGATGATTTTTAGAACAATAATCTGTCCCTCACAGCACCGACAGGAACCTGTCCCTACTAATGTATGAGATGATTTTAGAATGATAATCTGTCAATTAAAGCACCTACAGGAACCTGTCCCTACTGCTGTATGAGATTATTTTAGAACGATAATCTGTCCCTCTCAGCACCGACAGGAACCTCTCCCTACACCAGTATGATATGATTTTAGAACACTAATCTGTCCCTCACAGCACCGACAGGAACCTCTCCCTACTGCAATATGAAATGATTTTAGAACGATAATCTGTCCCTTACAGCACCGACAGAAACCACTTCCTACTCAAGTATGAGAACATTTTAGAGCGATATTCTGTCCCTCACAGCACTGACAGGAACCTGTCCCTATTGCAGTATGAGATGATTTTAGAATGCTAATCTGTCCCTCACAGCACCGACAGGAACCAGTCCCCACTTCAGTATGAGATGATTTTAGAACGATAATCTGTCCCTCACAGCACCGACAGGAACCTGTCCCTACTACAGTATGAGATGATTTTAGAATGATAATCTGTCCCTCACAGTACCGACAGGAACCTGTCCTTACTGCCGTATGAGATGATTTTAGAATGATAATCTGTCCCTCAAAGCACCGACAGGAACCTGTTCCTACTGCAGTGTGAGATGATTTTAGAACAATAATCTGTCCCTCACAGCACCGACAGGAACCTCTCACTGCTCCAGTATGAGATGATTTTTAGAACAATAATCTGTCCCTCACAGCACCGACAGGAACCTGTCCCTACTAATGTATGAGATGATTTTAGAATGATAATCTGTCAATTAAAGCACCTACAGGAACCTGTCCCTACTGCTGTATGAGATGATTTTAGAACACTAATCTGTCCCTCACAGCACCGACAGGAACCTCTCCCTACTGCAATATGAAATGATTTTAGAACGATAATCTGTCCCTCACAGCACCGACAGAAACCACTTCCTACTCAAGTATGAGAACATTTTAGAGCGATATTCTGTCCCTCACAGCACCGACAGGAACATGTCCCTACTGCAGTATGAGAGGATTTTAGAATGCTACTCTGTCCCTCATAACACAAACAGGAACCTGTCCCTACTGCAGTATGAGATGATTTTAGAACGATAATCTGTCCCTCACAGCAGCGACAGGAACCTGTCACTACTGCAGTAAGAGAGGATTTTAGAATGATATTCTGTCCCTCACAACACCGCCAGGAATCTGTCCCTACTGCAGTATGAGATGATTTTAGAACGATAATCTGTCCCTCACAGCCCCGACAGGAACCTAATCCCTACACCAGTATGAGATGATTTTAGAACTATAATCTGTTCCTTACAGCACAGACAGGAACCTGTCCCCACTGCGGTATGAGATGATTTTAGAAAAATAATCTGTCCCTCACAGCACTGACAGGAACCTGTCCCTACTGCAGTATGAGATGATTTTAGAACGCTAATCTCTCCCTCACAACACCACCAGGAACCTGTCCCTACTGCAGTATGAGAGGATTTTAGAACGATAATCTGTCCCTCACAGCCCCGACAGGAAACTAATCCCTACACCAGTATGAGATGATTTTAGAACTATAATCTGTCCCTTACAGCACAGACAGGAACCTCTTCCTACTGCAGTATGAGATGATTTTTGAACGATAATCTGTCCCTCACAGCACTGCCAGGAACCTGTCCCGACTACCGTATGAGATGATGTTAGAATGATAATCTGTCCCTCACAACACCGACAGGAACCTCACCCTACACCAGTATGAGATGATTTTAGAACAATAATCTGTCCCTCACAGCACCAACAGGAACCTGTCCCTACTGCAGTATGAGATGATTTTAGAACAATAATCTTTCCCTCACAGCACCGACAGGATCCGCTCCCTACTGCAGTATGAGATGATTTTAGAACTATAATTTGTCCTTCACAGCCCCAAAAGGAACCTGTCACTACTGCAGTCTGAGATTATTTTAGAACGATAACCTGTCCCTCACAGCACCGACAGGATCCGCTCCCTACTCCAGTATGAGATGATTTTAGAGCGATAATCTGTCCCTCACAGCACCCACAGGAACCTGTCCCTACTACAATATGAGATGATTTTAGAACAATAATCTGTCCCTCACAGAACCGCTAGGAAGCTGTCCCTACTGCAGTATGAGATGATTTTAGAATGATAATCTGTCCCTCACAGCACCGACAGGAACCTCTCCCTACTCCAGTATGAGATGATTTTAGAACGATAATCTGTCCCTCACAGCACCGACAGAAACATGTCCCTACTGCAGTATGAGATGATTTTAGAATGCTAATCTGTCCCTCATAACACCAACAGGAACCTGTTCCTACTGCAGTATGAGATGATTTTAGAACGATAATCTGTCCCTCACAGCAGCGACAGGAACCTGTCCCTACTGCAGTATGAAATGATTTTAGAAAGATAATCTGTCCCTCACAGCACCGCCAGGAACCTGTCCCTACTGCAGTATGAGATGATTTTAGAATGCTAATCTGTCCCTCAAAGCACCGACAGGAACCAGTCCCCACTGCAGTATGAGATGATTTTAGAACGATAATCTGTCCCTCACAGCACCGACAGGAACCTGTCCCTACTACAGTATGAGATGATTTTAGAATGATAATCTGTCCCTCACAGCACCGACAGGAACCTGTCCTTACTGCCGTATGAGATGATTTTAGAATGATAATCTGTCCCTCAAAGCACCGACAGGAACCTGTTCCTACTGCAGTGTGAGATGATTTTAGAACGATAATCTGTCCCTCACAGCACCGACAGGATCCGCTCCCTACTGCAGTATGAGATGATTTTAGAATGATATTCTGTCCCTCACAGCCCCGACAGGAACCTAATCCCTACACCAGTATGAGATGATTTTAGAACGATAATCTGTCCCTCACAGCAGCGACAGGAACCTGTCCCTACTGCAGTATGAGATGATTTTAGAACGCTAATCTCTCCCTCACAACACCGCCAGGAACCTGTCCCTCCTGCAATATGAGATGATTTTAGAACGATAATCTGTCCCTCACAGCACCGCTAGGAAGCTGTCCCTACTGCAATATGAGATGATTTTAGAACGATAATCTGTCCCTCACAGCACCGCTAGAAAGCTGTCCCTACTGCAGTATGAGATGATTTTAGAATGATAATCTGTCCCTCACAGCACTGACAGGAACCTCTCCCTACTCCAGTATGAGATGATTTTAGAACGATAATCTGTCCCTCACAGCACCGACAGAAACATGTCCCTACTGCAGTATGAGATGATTTTAGAATGCTAATCTGTCCCTCATAACACCAACAGGAACCTGTTCCTACTGCAGTATGAGATGATTTTAGAACGATAATCTGTCCCTCACAGCAGCGACAGGAACCTGTCCCTACTGCAGCATGAGATGATTTTAGAAAGATAATCTGTCTCTCACAGCACCGACAGGAACCGGTCCCCACTGCAGTATGAGATGATTTTAGAACGACAATCTGTACCTCACAGCACCGACAGGAACCTGTCCCTACTACAGTATGAGATGATTTTAGAATGATAATCTGTCCCTCACAGCACCGACAGGAACCTGTCCTTACTGCCGTATGAGATGATTTTAGAATGATAATCTGTCCCTCAAAGCACCGACAGGAACCTGTTCCTACTGCAGTGTGAGATGATTTTGGAACGATAATCTGTCCCTCACAGCACCGACAGGAACCTCTCACTACTCCAGTATGAGATGATTTTTAGAACAATAATCTGTCCCTCACAGCACCGACAGGAACCTGTCCCTACTAAAGTATGAGATGATTTTAGAATGATAATCTGTCCCTTAAAGCACCTACAGGAACCTGTCCCTACTGCAGTATGAGATGATTTTAGAACGATAATCTGTCCCTCTCAGCACCGACAGGAACCTCTCCCTACACCAATATGATTTCATTTTAGAACACTAATCTGTCCCTCACAGCACCGACAGGAACCTCTCCCTACTGCAATATGAAATGATTTCAGAACAATAATCTGTCCCTCACAGCACAGAGAGAAACCACTTCCTACTCAAGTATGAGAACATTTTAGAGCGATATTCTGTCCCTCACAGCACCGACAGGACCATGTCCCTACTGCAGTATGCGAGGATTTTAGAATGCTACTCTGTCCCTCATAACACAAACAGGAACCTGTCCCTACTGCAGTATGAGATGATTTTAGATCGATAATCTGTCCTTTACAGCCCCGACAGGAACCTAATCCCTACACCAGTATGAGATGATTTTAGAACGATAATCTGTCCCTCACAGCACTGCCAGGAACATGTCCCGAGTACAGTATGAGATGATGTTAGAATGATAATCTGTCCCTCACTGCACCGCCAGGAACCTGTCCCTACTGCAGTATGAGATGATTTTAGAATGATAATCTGTCCCTCAAAGCACCGACAGGAACCTGTTCCTATTGCAGTGTGAGATGATTTTAGAACGATAATCTGTCCCTCACAGCACCGACAGGCACCTCTCACTACTCCAGTATGAGATGATTTTTAGAACACTAAATTGTCCCTCACAGCACCGACAGAAACCACTTCCTACTCAAGTATGAGAACATTTTAGAGCGATATTCTGTCCCTCACAGCACCGACAGGAACATGTCCCTACTGCAGTATGAGATGATTTTAGAACGCTAATCTCTCCCTCACAACACCGCCAGGAACCTGTCCCTACTGCAGTATGAGATGATTTTAGATCGATAATCTGTCCTTTACAGCCCCGACAGGAACCTAATCCCTACACCAGTATGAGATGATTTTAGAACGATAATCTGTCCCTCACAGCACTGCCAAGAACATGTCCCGACTACAGTATGAGATGATGTTAGAATGATAATCTGTCCCTCACTGCACCGCCAGGAACCTGTCCCTACTGCAGTATGAGATGATTTTAGAATGATAATCTGTCCCTCACAACACCGACAGAAACCTCTCCCTACACCAGTATGAGATGATTTTAGAACAATAATCTGTCCCTCACAGCACCGACAGGAACCTGTCCCTACTGCAGTATGAGATGATTTTAGAACAATAATCTGTCCCTCACAGCACCGACAGGATCCGCTCCCTACTGCAGTATGAGATGATTTTAGAATGATATTCTGTCCCTCACAGCCCTGACAGGACCCTAATCCCTACACCAGTATGAGATGATTTTAGAACGATTTTCGGTCCCTCACAGCAGCGACAGGAACCTGTCCCTACTGCAGTATGAGATGATTTTAGAACACTAATCTCTCCCTCACAACACCGCCAGGAACCTTTCCCTACTGCAATATGAGATGATTTTAGAACGATAATCTGTCCCTCACAGCACCGTTAGGAAGCTGTCCCTACTGCAGTATGAGATGATTTTAGAATGATAATCTGTCCCTCACAGCACCGACAGGAACCTCTCCCTACTCCAGTATGAGATGATTTTAGAACGATAATCTGTCCCTCACAGCACCGACAGAAACATGTCCCTACCGCAGTATGAGATGATTTTAGAATGCTAATCTGTCTCTCATAACACCAACAGGAACCTGTTCCTACTGCAGTATGAGATGATTTTAGAATGATAATCTGTCCCTCACAACACCGACAGGAACCTGTCCTTACTGCCGTATGAGATGATTTTAGAATGATAATCTGTCCCTCAAAGCACCGACAGGAACATGTTCCTACCGCAGTGTGAGATGATTTTAGAACGATAATCTGTCCCTCACAGCACCGACAGGAGCCTCTCACAACTCCAGTATGAGATGATTTTTAGAACAATAATCTGTCCCTCACAGCACCGACAGGAACCTGTCCCTACTAAAGTATGAGATGATTTTAGAATGATAATCTGTCCCTTAAAGCACCTACAGGAACCTGTCCCTACTGCAGTATGAGATGATTTTAGAACGATAATCTGTCCCTCTCAGCACCGACAGGAACCTCTCCCTACACCAGTATGATATGATTTTAGAACACTAATCTGTCCCTCACAGCACCGACAGGAACCTCTCCCTACTGCAATATAAAATGATTTTAGAACGATAATCTGTCCCTCACAGCAGCGACAGAACCATTTCCTACTCAAGTATGAGAACATTTTAGAGCGATATTCTGTCCCTCACAGCACCGACAGGAACATGTCCCTACTGCAGTATGAGAGGATTTTAGAATGCTACTCTGTCCCTCATAACACAAACAGGAACCTGTCACTACTGCAGTATGAGAGGATTTTAGAATGATATTCTGTCCCTCACAACACTGCCAGCAATCTGTCCCTACTTCAGTATGAGATGATTTTAGAACGATAATCTGTCCCTCACAGACCCGACAGGAACCTAATCCCTACACCAGTATGAGATGATTTTAGAACTATAATCTGTTCCTTACAGCACAGACAGGAACCTGTCCCCACTGCAGTATGAGATGATTTTAGAAAAATAATCTGTCCCTCACAGCACTGACAGAAAACTGTCCCTACTGCAGTATGAGATGATTTTAGAACGCTAATCTCTCCCTCACAACACCGCCAGGAACCTGTCCCTACTGCAGTATGAGATGATTTTAGAATGATAATCTGTCCCTCACAGCCCCGACAGGAAACTAATCCCTACACCAGTATGAGATGATTTTACAACTATAATCTGTCCCTTACAGCACAGACAGGAACCTGTTCCTACTGCAGTATGAGATGATTTTAGAACGATAATCTGTCCCTCACAGCACCACCAGGAACCTGTCCCAAACCAGTATGAGATGATGTTAGAATGATAATCTGTCCCTCACAGCACCGCCAGGAACCTGTCCCTACTGCAGTATGAGATGATTTTAGAATGATAATCTGTCCCTCACAACACCGACAGGAACCTCTCCCTACACCAGTATGAGATGTTTTAGAACAATAATCTGTCCCTCACAGCACCGACAGGAACCTGTCCCTACTGCAGTCTGAGATGATTTTTTGAACGATAATCTGTCCCTCACAGCACCGACAGGATCCGCTCCCTACTGCAGTATGAGATGATTTTAGAGCGATAATCTGTCCCTCACAGCAGTGACAGGAACCTGTCCCCACTGCAGTATGAGATGATTTTAGAATGATAATCTGTCCCTCACAGCCCCAACAGGAACCTGTCACTACTGCAGTCTGAGATTATTTTAGAACGATAATCTGTCCTTAACAGCACCGACAGGATCCGCTCCCTACTCAAGTATGAGTTGATTTTAGAGCGATAATCTGTCCCTCACAGCAGCCACAGGAACCTGCCCCTACTGCAGTATGAGATGATTTTAGAACACTAATCTGTCCCTCACAGCACCGAGAAGAACCTGTCCCTGATGCAGCATGAGATGATTTTAGAACGCTAATCTGTCCCTCACAGCACTGACAGGAACCTGTCCCTACTGCAGTATGAGATGATTTTAGAACATTAATCTGTCCCTCACAGCACCGACAGGAACCTGCCCCCACTGCAGTTTGAGGTGATTTTCGAATGATAATCTGTCCCTCACAGCACCGACAGGAACCTGTCCCTACTGCAGTATGAGATGATTTTAGAACGCTAATCTCGGCCTCACAGCACCGACAGGAACATGTCCCTACTGCAGTATTAGATGATTTCAGAACGATAATCTGTCCCTCACAGCACCGACAGGAACCTGTCCCTACTGCAGTATGAGATGATTTTTGAACGATAATCTGTCCCTCACAGCACCGACAGGAACTTGTCTCTACTGCAGTATGAGATGATTTTAGAACAATAATCTGTCCCTCACAACACCGACAGGAGCCTCTCCCTACACCAGTATGAGATGATATTAGAACAATAATCTGTCCCTCACAGCACCGACAGGAACCTCTCCCTACTGCAGTATGAGATGATTTTAGAACGATAATCTGTCCCTCACAGCCCCGCCAGGAACCTGTCCCTACTCCAGTATGAGATGATTTTAGAACGATAATCTGTCCCTCACAGCACCGACAGGAACATCTCCCTACTGCAGTATGAGATGATTTTAGAATGCTAATCTGTCCCTCATAGCACCAACAGGAACCTGTCCCTACTCCAGTATGAGATGATTTTAGAAAGATAAACTGTCCCTCACAGCACCGACAGGAACATCTCCCTACTGCAGTATGAGATGATTTTAGAGCGATAATCTGTCCCTCATAGCACCAACAGGAACCTGTCCCTACTCCAGTATGAGATGATTTTAGAAAGATAAACTGTCCCTCACAGCAACGACAGGAACATGTCCCTACTGCAGTATGAGATGATTTTAGATTGCTAATCTGTCCCTCATAGCACCAACAGGAACCTGTCCCTACACAAGTATGATATGATTTTAGAACACTAATCTGTCCCTCACAGCACCGACAGGAACCTGTCCCTACTGCAGTATGAGATGATTTTAGAACGATAATCTGTCCCTCACAGCCTGAACAGGAACCTGTCACTACTGCAGTATGAGATGATTTTAGAACGATAATCTGTCCCTCACAGCACCGACAGGAACCGTTTCCTACTCAAGTATGAGATGATTTTAGAGCGATAATCTGTCCCTCACAGCACCGACAGGAATATGTCCCTACTGCAGTATGAGAGGATTTTAGAATGCTAATCTGTCCCTCATAACACCAACAGGAACCTGTCCTTACTGCAGTATGAGATGATTTTAGAACGATAATCTGTCCCTCACAGCAGCGACAGGAACCTGTCCCTACTGCAGTATGAGATGATTTTAGAATGATATTCTGTCCCTCACAGCCCCGACAGGAACCTAATCCCTACACCAGTATGAGATGATTTTAGAACTATAATCTGTCCCTTACAGCACCGACAGGAACATGTCCCTACTGCAGTATGAGAGGATTTTAGAATGCTAATTTGTCCCTCATAACGCCAACAGGGACCTGTCCCTACTGCAGTATGAGATGATTTTAGAACGATAATCTGTCCCTCACAGCAGCGACAGGAACCTGTCCCTACTGCAGTATGAGATGATTTTAGAACGCTAATCTCTCCCTCACAACACCGCCAGGAACCTGTCCCTACTGCAGTATGAGATGATTTTAGAACGATAATCTGTCCTTTACAGCCCCGACAGGAACTTAATCCCTACACCAGTATGAGATGATTTTAGAACTATAATCTGTCCCTTACAGCACAGACAGGAACCTGTTCCTACTGCAGTATGAGATGATTTTAGAACGATAATCTGTCCCTCACAGCACTGCCAGGAACCTGTCCCGACTACAGTATGAGGTGATGTTAGAATGATAATCTGTCCCTCACTGCACCGCCAGGAACCTGTCCCTACTGCAGTATGAGATGATTTTAGAACAATATTCTGTCCCTCACAGCCCTGGCAGGAACCTGTCACTACTGCAGTCTGAGATGATTTTAGAACGATAATCTGTCCCTCACAGCACCGACAGGATCCGCTCCCTACGGCCGTATGAGATGATTTTAGAACTATAATTTGTCCCTCACAGCCCCAAAAGGAACCTGTCACTATTGCAGTCTGAGATTATTTTAGAACGATAACCTGTCCCTCACAGCACCGACAGGATCCACTCCCTACTCCAGTATGAGATGATTTTAGAGCGATAATCTGTCCCTCAAAGCACCCACAGGAAGCTGTCCCTACTGCAGTATGAGATGATTTTAGAATGATAATCTGTCCCTCACAGCACCGACAGGAACCTCTCCCTACTCCAGTATGAGATGATTTTAGAACGATAATCTGTCCCTCACAACACCGACAGAAACATGTCCCTACTGCAGTATGAGATGATTTAGAATGCTAAACTGTACCTCATAACACCAACAGGAACCTGTTCCTACTGCAGTATGAGATGATTTTAGAACGATAATCTGTCCCTCACAGCAGCGACAGGAACCTGTCCCTACTGCAGTATGAGATGATTTTAGAAAGATAATCTGTCCCTCATAGCACCGCCAGGAACCTGTCCCTACTGCAGTATGAGATGATTTTAGAACGCTAATCTGTCCCTCACAGCACCGACAGGAACCGGTCCCCACTGCAATATGAGATGATTATAGAACGATAATCTGTCCCTCACAGCACCGACAGGAACCTCTCCCTACTCCAGTATGAGATGATTTTTAGAAAAATAATCTGTCCCTCACAGCACCGACAGGAATCTGTCCCTACTACAGCATGAGATGATTTTAGAATGATAATATGTCCCTCACAGCACCGACAGGAACCTGTCCTTACTGCCGTATGAGATGATTTTAGAATGATAGTCTGTCCCTCAAAGCACCGACAGGAACCTGTTCCTACTGCAGTGTGAGATGATTTTAGAACGATAATCTGTCCCTCACAGCACCGACAGGAACCTCTCACTACTCCAGTATGAGATGATTTTTAGAACAATAATCTGTCCCTCACAGCACCTACAGGAACCTGTCCCTACTGCAGTATGAGATGATTTTAGAACGCTAATCTGTCCCTCACAGCACCGACAGGAACATGTCCCTACTGCAGTATGAGATGATTTTAGAACGATAATCTGTCCCTCTCAGCACCGACAGGAACCTCTCCCTACACCAGTATGATATGATTTTAGAACACTAATCTGTCCCTCACAGCACCGACAGGAACCTGTCCCAACTGCAGTATGAAATGATTTTAGAACGATAATCTGTCCCTCACAGCACCGACAGAAACCACTTCCTACTCAAGTATGAGAACATTTTAGAGCGATAATCTGTACCTCACAGCACCGACAGGAACATGTCCCTACTGCAGTATGAGAGGATTTTAGAATGCTACTCTGTCCCTCATAACACAAACAGGAACCTGTCCCTACTGCAGTATGAGATGATTTTAGAACGATAATCTGTCCCTCACAGCAGCGACAGGAACCTGTCCCTACTGCAGTATGAGATGATTTTAGAATGATATTCTGTCCCTCACAACACCTCCAGGAATCTGTCCCTACTGCAGTATGAGATGATTTTAGAATGATAATCTGTCCTTCACAGCCCCGACAGGAATCTAATCCCTACATCAGTATGAGATGATTTTAGAACTATAATCTGTTCCTTACAGCACAGACAGGAACCTGTCCCTACTGCAGTATGAGATGATTTTAGAACGATAATATATCCCTCACAGCACCACCAGGAACCTGTCCTGAATCAGTATGAGATGATGTTAGAATGATAATCTGTCCCTCACAGCACCGCCAGGAACCTGTCCCTACTGCAGTATGAGATGATTTTAGAATGATAATCTGTCCATCACAACACCGACAGGAACCTCTCCCTACACCAGTATGAGATGTTTTAGAACAATAATCTGTCCCTCACAGCACCGACAGGAACCTGTCCCTACTGCAGTCTGAGATGATTTTTGAACGATAATCTGTCCCTCACAGCACCGACAGGATCCGCTCCCTACTGCAATATGAGATGATTTTAGAGCGATAATCTGTCCCTCACAGCACCGACAGGAACCTGTCCCCACTGCAGTATGAGATCATTTTAGAATGATAATCTTTCCCTCACAGCCCCGACAGGAACCTGTCAATACTGCAGTCTGAGATTATTTTAGAACGATAATCTGTCCTTAACAGCACCGACAGGATCCGCTCCCTACTCCAGTATGAGTTGATTTTAGAGCGATAATCTGTCGCTCACAGCAGCCACAGGAACCTGCCCCTACTACAGTATGAGATGATTTTAGAACACTAATCTGTCCCTCACAGCACCGACAAGAACCTGTCCCTGATGCAGCATGAGATGATTTTAGAACGCTAATCTGTCCCTCACAGCACCGACAGGAACCTGTCCCCACTGCAGTCTGAGATGATTTTAGAACGATATTCTGTCCCTCACATCACAGAAAGGAACCTTTCCCTACTGCAGTATGAGATGATTTTAGAACGCTAATCTCTCCCTGATAGCACCGCCAGGAACCTGTCCCTACTGGAGTATGAGATGATTTTAGAATGATAATCTGTCTTTCACATCACTGACAGGAACCTCTCACTACACCAGTATGAGATGATTTTAGAACTATAATCTGTCCCTCACAGCACTGACAGGAACCTGTCCCTAATGAAGTATGAGTTGATTTTAGAACGATAATCTGTCCCTCACAGCACCAACAGGAACCTCTCCCTACTCCAGTATGAGATGATTTTAGAATAATAATCTGTCCCTCAAAGCACTGACAGGAACCTGTCCCTACTGCAGTATGAGATGATTTTAGAATGATAATCTGTCCCTCACAGCACCGACAGGAACCTGTCCGTACTGCAGTATGAGGTGATTTTAGAATGATAATCTGTCCCTCACAGCACCGACAGGAACCTGTCCCTACTGCAGTATGAGATGATTTTAGAACGCTAATCTCGCCCTCACAGCACCAACAGGAACATGTCCCTACTGCAGTATTAAATGATTTCAGAACGATAATCTGTCCCTCACAGCACCATCAGGAACCTGTCCCTACTGCAGTATGAGATGATTTTTGAACGATAATCTGTCCCTCACAGCACCGACAGGAACTTGTCTCTACTGCAGTATGAGATGATTTTAGAACGATAATCTGTCCCTCACAACACCGACAGGAACCTCTCCCTACACCAGTATGAGATGATATTAGAACAATAATCTGTCCCTCACAGCACCGACAGGAACCTCTCCCTACTGCAGTATGAGATGATTTTAGAACGATAATCTGTCCCTCACAGCCCCGCCAGGAACCTGTCCCTACTCCAGTATGAGATGATTTCAGAACGATAATCTGTCCCTCACAGCACCGACAGGAACATGTCCCTACTGCAGTATGAGATGATTTTAGAATGCTAATCTGTCCCTCATAGCACCAACAGGAACCTGTCCCTACTGCAGTATGAGATGATTTTAGAACAATAGTCTGTCCCTCACATCTCAGCCAGGAACCTGTCCCTACTGCAGTATGAGATGATTTTAGAACGCTAATCTGTCCCTCACAGCACCGACAGGAACCTGTCCCCAATGCAGTATGAGATGATTTTAGAACTGTAATCTGTCCCTCACAGCACCGACAGGAACCTGTCCCTACTGCAGTATGAGATGATTTTAGAATGATAATCTGTCCCTCACAGCACCGACAGGAACCTGTCCCAACTGCAGTATGAGATGATTTTAGAATGATAATCTGTCCCTCACAGCACCGACAGGAACCTGTCCCTACTGCAGTATGAGATGATTTTAGAACGCTAATCTCGCCCTCACAGCACCGACAGGAACATGTCCCTACTGCAGTAATAAATTATTTCAGAACGATAATCTGTCCCTCACAGCACCGACAGGAACCTGTCCCTACTGCAGTATGAGATCATTTTAGAACGATAATCTGTCCCTCACAACACCGCCAGGAACCTGTCCCTACTGCAGTATGAGATGATTTTAGAACACTAATCTGTGCCTCACAGCACCGACAGGAACCTGTCCCCACTGCAGTCTGAGATGATTTTAGAATGATAATCTGTCCCTCGCAGCACCAACAGGAACCTGTCCCTACTGCAGTATGCGATGATTTTAGAACAATAATCTGCCCCTCACAGCACCAACAGGAACCTGTCCCTACTGAAGTATGAGATGATGTTAGAACAATAATCTGTCCCTCACAGCTCCGCCAGGAACCTGTCCCTACTGCAGTATGAGATGATTTTAGAACACTAATCTGTCCCTCACAGCACCGACAGGAACCTTCCCCCACTGCAGTATGAGATGATTTTAGAACTATAATCTGTCCCCAACAGCACCGACAGGAACCTGTCCCTACTGCAGTATGAGATGATTTTAGAATGATGATCTGTCCCTCACAGCACCGTCAGGAACGTGTCCCTACTGCAGTATGAGATGATTTTAGAACGCTAATCTCTCCCTCACAGCACCGACAGGAACATGTCCCTACTGCAGTATGAGATGATTTAGAACGATAATCTGTCCCTCACAGCACCGACAGGAACCTGTCCCCACTGCAGTCTGAGATGATTTTAGAAAGATAAACTGTCCCTCACAGCAACGACAGGAACATGTCCCTACTGCAGTATGAGAAGATTTTAGAATGCTAATCTGTCCCTCATAGCACCAACAGGAACCTGTCCCTACACAAGTATGATATGATTTTAGAACACTAATCTGTCCCTCACAGCACCGACAGGAACCTGTCCCTACTGCAGTATGAGATGATTTTAGAACGATAATCTGTCCCTCACAGCACCGACAGGAACCGTTTCCTACTCAAGTATGAGATGATTTTAGAGCGATAATCTGTCCCTCACAGCACCGAAAGGAACATGTCCCTACTGCAGTATGAGAGGATTTTAGAATGCTAATCTGTCCTTCATAACACCAACAGGAACCTGTCCTTACTGCAGTATGAGATGATTTTAGAACGATAATCTGTCCCTCACAGCAGCGACAGGAAACTGTCCCTACTGCAGTAGTAGATGATTTTAGAATGATATTCTGTCCCTCACAGCCCCGACAGGAAACTGTCATTACTGCCGTATGAGATGATTTTAGAATGATAATCTGTCCCTCAAAGCACCGACAGGAACCTGTTCCTACTGCAGTGTGAGATGATTTTAGAACGATAATCTGTCCCTCACAGCACTGACAGGAACCTCTCACTACTCCACTATGAGATGATTTTTAGAACAATAATCTGTCCCTCACACCACCGACAGGAACCTGTCCCTACTAAAGTATGAGATGATTTTAGAATGATAATCTGTCCCTTAAAGCACCTACAGGAACCTGTCCCTACTGCAGTATGAGATGATTTTAGATCCCTGTCTAATAGTAAGATTTTAGTAGAGTATGCCGTCATTACTGTCAAAGGAC
>BLSH010454104.1:141201-152170 GCA_018402905.1 Glandirana rugosa
TCCAACTGATCCGGCACTGGCACCGTCACATCCACCTTCACCGCCACCATCTCCTCATCCTCCACATGTTACCAGGCTACCTCCTCCTACTCCTCTACCACCGCCACTTCCACCTACACTGCCACGGTCACGGCCTAGTCAACCTCTAGGCTCCTACTCCACATCCACCCCCCTTCCCGTTTTTTTACTTGATTTTAATTTATTTTCCCTATCCCCATTTATTTGTAGGGCACTTGCCCTAGTTTGAAGATGATTTTAGAACAGTTATATGGCTTCTACCATTAATTAATACTTTTCAGACACAGTTTGAAGATGATCCACATTCACCTCCATTTTTGCTTTTTTTATGTTTTTATTTTTTAAAAAATATTTACAGTTTTTTCCCTGTCCCCATTTTTTTGTAGGGCACTTGCCCTACCCTTACCCCCATTTTACTTCCTTTTGCAGCCCTCTAGGGCTTTCCAGGACTTTGTCACAGCCATTTTTGTGCATAAAAGCTCGGGTCCCCATTGATTTCAATGGGGTTCGTTGTCCGTGCGATCGTTCGGGTTCCGTCCGGACCCGGACCCGGACTTTGTCCCGAAGTTCGGACGGACCAGCAGAACCCGAACTTCCAGAGGTTCGCTCAACTCTACTAGCTAGGCAATTGGGACCCCTGCCTTTACATGCACATGAACTTTAATGGCATCCCAGTCTTAGTCCGTAGGGTTCAATATTGAGTTGGCCCACCCTTTGCAGGTATAACAGCTTCAACTCTTCTGGGAAGGTTGTCCATAAGGTTCAGGATGTTTGTCTATGGGATAATTTGGCCATTCTTCCAGAAGTGCATTTGTGAAGTCAGGCACTGATGTTGGATGAAAAGGCCTGGCTCACAGTCTCCGCTCTAATTCAGCCAAAAGGTGTCCTATCTGGTTGAGGTCAGGACTCTGTGCAGGCCAGTCAAGTTCCTCCACCCCAAACTCTCTCATCCATGTCTTTATGGCCCTTGCTTTGTGCACTGGTTCACACCACAGCGATGGACAAGACATGTGCACACTGCTCACTAGCTAAGTGGCTAGCAAATCCACCTGGCACCCAAAAAGGTTGCTAGTTCATATCCCGAATATGCTAATGCTTGTGTTGAAGTTTATATGTTCCCCCGTGGGGGTTTCTCACCATAATCCAAAGAGAGGCTGGCATTTTATTTGTCTCTTGTCCAAATAGTCTGTAATGTAAGCAAGTTATTTGGGGATTTTAAATTGGAAGCTCATTGCAGCCAAAGACTTGGACATTTCAAATTGTAGGGTTTACACTGCACAGGTACATCTGGTTAGAAAACTGTTGCTTAGATCAGTGTTTCTCAACTCCAGTCCTCAAGGCACCCCTACAGGTCATGCTTTCAGGATTTCCCTCAGGTGAAACAGCTGTGGTAATTACTAAGGCAGTGAAACTGATAAAATCACATGTGCAAAATAATGTAAAGCCTGAAAACATGACCTGTTGGGGGTACTTGAGGACAGGGTTGAAAACCACTGACTTAGAATTGTGTCCTGGAATTATACTGATCTGATGAAAATAGCCAAGGGTTAACAAAGCAAATAGTATTAGGTATTGCAGCCCCTCAGGTGAAAGCAATTTGAAGAAACAGATTGAAAGATACTGGTGGGCGTGCACTTCTATTGGGCGCGTGACAGTGCGTTAGCTTATATAAGGGACTTCAGTAGGGGGGTTGGTTTGGCCTGATGAGAGGCCAGGTTTGTTGCTGTGGATTTTGTGCATAATGACAAATGCCTCACTAGAGCTGTTTGTTTGCTGAAATTATTTAGCATTTGGACCATCAAAAGTGGCTTGATTTGACCATGCTTTCCGATTGTGTGTTGTTTGTCTTACCATGCATTCCTCTAGGAAAAAAATGCTCCCCAATGTACGTGTGTAGAATGTTGGGGGGGGGGTGTTATTGTTTGAATATGTGCCTTTTTTAATATGTTGTAATGCTTTGTTAGGATGACTGTTAAGTATCTTTCTGTAATTTTGGAGCTAATAATGTCATGTGGGTGTTTACTAGTTCTATGAAATGTGTGGACTGTTATACACTGTGAAAGTAAAGCTGTGCCCACTGTAAGGTTTAGTCCAATTTTAGATTGTAAGCTCCTATGAGCAGGGCCCTTAGAACCCAATTGCTAACTGTTTTGCTAAATTAATATATACTGTAAATACTTTAATGCCAGTAAATATGTACATACTTGTGTTTCTGCTGGCAAAATAAAAGGAAATTGATTTTGCTTGTTGTTCTCTTTTATAACTTACTTTTTTAAATTCGTTTTGGGGGGTGGTGGTTTTGGGAAATGGATTGACTTCCTTAGGGTCGGTTCACACTGCTGCGGTGTCTGAGATCGGATCTGCAAATTTAGCCATAAAGATAGTATGGCTGAATTTGCATTGCATGCTGACCAAACTCGCACAGGACCTTTTTTTGTTATGCAGCAGAATCAGATCACATGGGTGTTCACATCCATGCAATTTGATTCCTGTCTGAATTTGCAGTTTGCAGTGTGATCTGCAAACTGATTTGGGAGTGTCATTAGCTTTCTATTGACACTCCCAGCAGCTTGCATATGGCAGCGCGAACCGCCTGTAAGTCGGGTGCGATGCAGAAACCCGCAGTGGATTCACCGCACCTGACACGCAGGCAGTTCACACTGCCATATGCAAACTGCTGGGAGTGTCAATAGAAAGCTGACACCCCTGAATCAGTTTTCAGATCGTACTACAAACTCTGACAGGAATTGGATTGCATGGGTGTGAACACCCATGCGATCCTATTCTGATGCGGAACCAAAAAAGGTCCTGTGAGAGTTTGATCAGACTGGTGCGATTTCAGCCATACTCTCTGTATGGCTGAAATCTCATTGCACAGAGATTGCATGTGATTTTCAGTGTGGTGCAAATCACATGCGATCTCGGACAACTGTGCAGTATGAACCGACCTTCAGGCCCGGTTCACACTGGTGCGATATCAAATGTGTTTTGCAAATCACATGTGGTGTCTGTGTGATGCTTGGGACAAGAATCTGAGCGCATGGGTGTTCGCACTTATGAGATCCGATTCATGTTCGCACTGCAATATGTGAGCTAAAATAATTAACATTAACTTTGCATTGACATTCCCCTCCGTTTGCATATAGCAGTGTGAACTGCCATGCGAGTCAGGTGCGATGCGGGAAGCCACAGTGGATTCGCAGGGTTCCCATATCATACTAGTGTGAACCAGCACTAATAATTCATCTTATTTATATTTGCATAGTCCTTACAGATATACATCAGTAGGAAGTGTAATGTGGCTATAAACAAGAAGTGCTGTGTGCACATGGGCTGGAAGCAATTGTGTGGTGATGCCAAATAAACAAATCGATGAACCCCACCCACACCAAATATAGCTCCCACGTCCTCCCCTACATTGATCAGAAATGTAATTTCAACTTGCTTGCGACTATAATGTATTGTCCCCCCAATCCATACCAAGCCCTTTGGCTCAGGGATGGGTTTTAAGGGGAAGCCCATACCAATTTTTTTACAAAACGGCAGGGCATCCCCCAAAATCGATGCCAGACCCTTTCTGAGCCTGCAGCCTGGAGGTCAGGATGGGGGGTCAAGTAAGGGTCCCCCCCTCCTGGACCAAACCATGCCACATGCCTTTAACATGAGGGGGTGTGTGCTTTGGGGCGGGGGGGCTCTGCGCCTTCCCACCCCAAAGCACCTTGTCCCCATGTTGATGGGGGCAAGGGCCTCTTCCCGACAACCATGGCTGGTAGTTGTTGGGGTCTGCAGTTGGGGGGCTTATCGGAATGTGGAAGCCCCCATTAACAAGGGGGCCACCAGATCCTGGCCCTCCCCTATGTGAATGGGTATTGGGTACATCGTAACCATTCACCTAAAAAGTGTGAATTTTTTTTTTTAAAATGGAGGCATTTTTTGTCCAATCTTTTATGTCAAAGATGTTAAAAAAGTGTCTTGCGATGCACATCCATGGTCAATAGGGATGGTCCCCCGGTTTGAGTCACGTACTCGAACATCGGGGGATCGCCTGTTCGGTTAATCCCGAACATTATGGGGCGTTCGTGGGAAATTTGAGCGCCCCTTAAAGCAGTGAAATTGCGGTGGAATGCCGCCCGCTGACTGGTCAAAGCATGCACATGACCTGCGTGCTTTGGCCAATCACAGCATGCTCTGCTCTGAGAGCCATGATTGGCCAAAGGCAGGGTGGCTTTGGCCAATCATTGCTCAGCTGGTTCTGAGTCCATGCCCACACTTTAAAAGGCCTCTTACACAGCGGCCGAATATAGTAAAAACGTTTGCGGAGATAGCGAAAGGATAGGCAGTGGCGTGTAGTTAGTGTGGATAGAGTATATACAGTCAGTGTAAGAATATATATGTACAGTATGGTATATATATAATACTTATATAGTGCTGTCAATTTACGCAGCGCTTTATATATATATTGTACATTTACATCAGTCCCTACCCTCAAGGAGCTTACAATCTAAGGTCCCTAACTCACATTCATACATATACTAGGGCCAATTTGGACAGGATCTAATTTACCTACCAGCATGTTTTTGGAGTGTGGGAGGGAACCAGAGTACCCGGAGGAATCCCACGCAGGCACAGGGAGAACATGCAAACTCCAGGCAGGTAGTGTTGTGGTTGGGATTTGAACCAGTGACCCTTTTGCTGCCAGGGGAAAGTGATATCCACTACACCACTGTGTAGACTATATACAGTGCATGCATGCTCGGATAAGGGTCTGGCATAGATTTTAAGGGGAACTCCACGGCAAAATGAAACAAACATTTTGGGTAGGGGTCCCCCCTAAAGTCCGTACCAGGCCCTTCAGGTCTGGTATGGATTTTAAGGGGAACCCCATGCCTAATGTTTAGAAAAATGACATTGGGGTCCCCCCAAAATCCAAACCAGACCCCAAAGCATCCTCCCCATGTGGCCTGGTAAGGTTTGAAGGGGGCACGCTCACTAGTCCCCACCCCCCCGCCATGCCAGGGCTGCATGCTCAGATAAGGGTCTGGTTTGGATTTTGGGGGGACCCCAACACTACTTTTTTTAAATTTGGCATGGGGTTCCCCTTAAAATCCACACCAGAACCGAAGGGCCTGGTATGGACTGGGGGAACCCCAACGCAATGCTTTTTCAATGATCTTTATCTATATTTTTCCCTTTTAGGCCTCATACACATGGGCGTATTAAAAAAAATAAGCAAAACGTCAGACCCGACGTCAGGGAAAAATCTGCATTTTTTTCGGCGTTTTGCATCAGCGTTAATGTGCGTTAGTGAGCGTCGGCGTCAATAGGTGTTTTTTTTTAAAAAAACATTCCTCTGCTATTTTTAACCTGAAAACACCGGCGAGTGAGCGTTAGTGAGTGTTTTGCCGGCTCGACGTCAATAACACCAAAACGTTAATGCCTCGGAATGCACTGCCTGTGGGTTCTACTTTCAGCTCACTAACGCCGACTCCATCTACAGCTCAAAAACATCAGCGTTTTTATGGGGCCATTGAATAACATGGAGAGCTGTAAAAAACGCTCAAAAATGCCAGTGTGTATGAGACCTAAGCATTATTAAAACCACTGCTCCTGAAAAAAACAATTGATTTAATAACTTTTTTTTCTATTGATACAAGTCCCCTAGAGCAGGACCCAGGTTCCCATACACTTTTTAGGGTACACAACTTGCACTGAAGGTTTAAATGGAGGCATTTGAAAGTTGCAGGTTTGAATCCGATTGACTGCCAGTGTGCATATGTTATCGGAGAGGCATGTTTCCAGGCGAATAGAGCTCTGTTCTGTTTGCATTTCCTCCCAGTTTGTGAGAGTTGAAGTATTAATTGCCTTTAATTGGGAGGTATTTTAAGGCACTGCTGTAATAGATTTGAGAGCACTAAGAAATTTCCCCTAGGGGGTGGTAAAATTAGAGAGAGGGGGTGGTAATAATAGGGATGAGGGTGGTAAAATAAAAGAAAGGGGGTGGTAACATTAGGGATGAGGGTGGTAAAATTAGAGATAGGGGGGGGTAATATTAGGGATGAGGGTGGTAAAATTAGAGATAGGGGTTGGTAATATTGGGGATAAGGGTGGTAAAATTAGAGATAGGGGGTGATAATATTAGGGATGAGGGTGGGAAAATTAGAGATAGGGGGTGGTAATATTAGGGATGAGGGTGGTAGAATTAGAGATAGGTGGTGGTAATATTAGGGAGGAGGGTGGTAAAATTAGAGATAGGGGGTGGTAATATTAGGGATGAGGGTGGTAGAATTAGAGATAGGTGGTGGTAATATTAGGGAGGAGGGTGGTAGAATTAGAGATAGGTGGTGGTAATATTAGGGAGGAGGGTGGTAAAATTAGAGATAGGGGGTTGTAATATTAGCAATGATGGTGGTAAAATTAGAGATAGGAGGTGGTAATGTTGTTTTTATGGCAACGAACTTGCATACAAGCATTAAATAGAGGAATTTTGAAGTTACAGGTTCAAACCCAGTTGACGGCCAGTATCCGGCACGTGTGATCTGAGAGGCATCTTCCCAGGCAAATAGAGCTTTGTTCTGTGTAGATTTCCTCCTAGTTTGTGAGAGTTGAAGTCTTGATTGCCTTTAATTGGGAGGCATTTTAAGGCACTGCTAGAGTAGATTTGGGAGTTATAGTAAATCTGTGCCTGTGTGTCTTCCTGTGCTGAATGCTTCAGGAGTTGTGCATTTGTCTTCCATCTTAGTGCAATCTATGCGCTCACCTCCATGATGATTAAAAATCGCCTTAAAGCGGTTGTCTACCCTTTTTGTTTACTTTTACCTACAGGTAAGCCTAGAATAAGGCTTACCTGTAGGTAAAATGAATATCTTCTAAACCTGTATGGTTTAGAAGATATTCCCTTTCTAATGTAATAAATCGTTACGGCGCATGCGCCGTGTATGTTCCGGCGCATGCGCCGTATACGTCTCGGCAAAAGCCGGCATTTGTTCCGGACCTTGCCAGGGAAAACGAGCCCCGCGCGCATGCGCGGGAGTGACGTCTCGCGGCTCCGGCCAGTCACAGCGCCGGAGCCGCGTACCCGGAAGCAAGATCGGGGTGAAGATGTCCGCTGCTACGGAGGGGACCAAGCGGCTCGGTCGGATCTTCGTTCAAGGTGAGTATTTCATAATGAGCTAGTATGCGGTGCATACTAGCTCATTATGCTATTATCTTGCAGGTTTTTATTTAAAAAAAAAAAAAAATTCAGTAGACAACCGCTTTAAGCTGTAACATATTTTATGTCAGTAAAGGGGTCAGTCACCATAGGTCTGTACACTCTTTTACTGTGGCTTCGGTGTGTTTAAACCTCCAGCCCTCAGATAGGGTCAGCAAGACATAAAGGGTTAAATGGAAGGGACCTTCATGGTGTAGTATTTAAGCAATGAATGGTTTATTAAATAGTAAATGCTTACATTAAAAATTGATAAAAACAGCTATAAACAGGTAAAATGCAGCTGCCTCTCACGTCACATCCAGTATCAGGTGTTACATCACACCTCGTGACTTCATCAAGGGACTCTTGATGAAGCATTACTTTCTCCTCTGGCCGCGCATCTCCTCCCTCCTCTCCCTTGGTCAATAAGATTGCTTCTTCTTTTGACCAATCAGGAAATGGGTCTCATGACCCACTTCCTGAATGGCTGGGAGGAGAATCAGCGTTACAATAGCAAATATTAATTTGCTATTGTCACACTAGGGGGGCTTCGGACACAGTGCTCTGCGCCCCAAGCCCACCCTTTTTTGAAGCCTATTAGAGCCTCCGGCTCTAATCACATTCTTCAAACCCCCCCCACACCATGTACCCCTAATGGACGGGCTGCCATTGCTTGGGTATAATGTGCCAGTTTGCATTAAGTAATTGTGCAAGGGTCTGTAGAGTCAGGAGGCAACAGGTAATAGTTTGACTCTAGAATTGGTCATTCTCCTACCCTTTTCTGACCTGCAGCCATAGGCCATAATTGGTCACAGTTGTGGTTTTATTGTTTCTCGGGGAGTTAATGTGGATCATTTATTTGCTTTTTAATTTAAAGTGTACAATATTAACCACTTCCTTACTGGGCACTTAAACCCCCTCCTGCCCGAACCAATTTTCAGTTTTCAGTGCTGTCGCTCTTTGAATGACAATTGCGCAGTCATGCAAAGTTGCACCCAAACAAAATTTGCGTCCTTTTTTCCCCACAAATAGAGCTTTCTTTTGGTGGTATTTGATCCCCTCTGCGTCATTTCTGATCGCCGCTATAAACAAAAAAAGAGCGACAATTTTGAAAAAAAAAACAATATTTTTTACTTTTTGCTATAATAAATATCCAAAAATAAAAATAAAAAAACAAATGTATTCATCAGTTTTGACCGATTTATATTCTTCTACATATTTTTGGTAAAAAAAATCGCAATCGGCGTTTATTGATTGGGTTGCGCAAAAGTTATAGCGCCTACAAACTATGGACATTGATTTATGGCGTTTTTATTTATTTATTTTTTTTTACTGGTAATGGCGGCGATCTGCGATTTTTATCGGGACTGCGATATCGGGGCGGACATGTCGGACATTTTTGACACATTTTTGGGACCAATGACATTTATACAGCGATCAGAAATTTAAATGTCCACTGATTACTGTGTAAATGTCATTGGCAGTGAAGGGGTTAACCTGCAGGGGGCAGTGAAGGGGTTAACAATGTTCCCTGGGTGTGTTCTAACTGTGGGGGGGATGGGCTGGTCGGGACATAACAGATCTAACTGATCCCAGTGACAGGGATCAGTTGATCTGTCATGTCCCATTCTCAGAACGGGGAACCACCGTGTTTACTTCGGCGGTTCCCCGTTCCTCCTCTCTGAAAGGAGATCGCGGGTCTCCGGCGGACATTGGGTCCGCCCAACCCGCGGGCACGCTCCCGCGGGAGCGAGCGGCGCGTGCACGTGCCGCTCGCGCCCAGCACAAGCCAAATGGGAGGACGTCTATTGACGTCCTCCCGGCATTTTAGAGCCGCGCTGTAGCCGTCATTCGGAAGAAGTTAAGCATATTTCTTTTGTCTGATCCATTTTCACTGAATCTATTTACTGCAAAAATTCTAAGTAAAAGTTATTTGGGTTATTTTTAACTATTCTGTGTCTGCATTCATATTTCTTGACTAAAATGTCTGAACCCATGGTGGCAGGAGACTTGCAAGGTCAGGACAACCATTATTATTATTATTATTATTATTATTATACAGGATTTATATAGCGCCAACAGTTTGCGCAGCGCTTTACAATAAAGGCCATTGGGGTACAGTATCTTTAAAGTGGAGTTCTACTCGTTTTTTAGTTTATTAAAAGTCAGCAGCAACAAAAAACGTTGGGCCCGACGTAGCTGCTGACTTTTAATAAACAGTAACTTACCTGCTCCCGGTCCAGCGATGGCTGCGCCCGAAGCCTCGCTCGTCTCCCCCTCCTCCTTGCGGCGTCATCATTGCAAGTGTGGGCACCGGCCGTGGCTTCAGGGCCAGGCACACACTGCGCATGCGCGAGTCACGCTGCAAGTTCCTAGTGGCCAGGCAATCTTCTGGAACCTGTGACGGGAGAGGAGGAGTCGCCTAGGCGACCCAGAAACTGGGGACACACTCCCCCCTTCAAAAAAAAATGACATGCCAAATGTGGCATGTAAGGGGGCGAGGAGTGCTTAAAGCGGAAGTTCCATTTTTGGGTGGAACTCCGCTTTAACCACTTGCCAACCGTGTAACGCCGATACATGGCGGCAAAGTGGCACGATATCGCAAATCGCCATCTATAAACGGCGATCGGCGCAGGCGCAACAGCGGGCAGCTGTGCAACAGCGGGCAGGCATGCGCCACCTGCGGCACACTCTCGTGCCCACTCCGCTCTCCTTGAGTGTGGCCGGTGACCTGCGATCGCCTGTGAGAGAGGAAGAACAGGGAACCGCCGATGTAAACACGGCGGTTCCCCGTTCTGATAGGCGGCATAACAGTGATCTACTGAACCCTGTAATCGGGATCAGTTATATCTGTTATGCCCCTGCCAGCCCAGCCCCCACATAGTTTGAACACATACAGGGAACACAGTAAACCCCTAGATTGCCACATGCAGGTTAACCCCTTCCCTGTCAACAACATCTATGCAGTAATCAGTGGCTATTTTTAGCTCGGATCACTGTATAAATGTCAATGGTCCCAAAAAAGTGTAAAAAATGCCCAACATGTCCGCCGCAATATCATAGTTCCAATAAAAATCGCCATTACTAGTTAAAAAAAAAAAATAGTGAAAACGCCATAAATTAATTCTCATGGTTTGTAAACGTGGAAATGTTTGCGCAAACCAATCAATAAACGCCAATTGCAATTTTTTTTTTACCACAGATATGTAGAAGTATATATATCGGCCAAAACTGATGAATAAATTTGTTTTTCTATATTTTTTTTTTTGGATATGTATTATAGCAAAAAGTAAAAAATATTGTTTTCAAAATTGTCGCTCTTTTTTGTTTATAGCACTTCGCAATAATGATGATGGTTCTGGGTGGCGCCATTTTTAAAAGTAAAGCTGTGGATGATCAGTGAGCTGAGCTCTCTACGCCACGGGTGGTATGTGCCTCTTGTTACAGGCCGGCCGGTTAAGACCGGACCTGTCCCCTCCACAGCCTCTGACCTCTCCTGGCCCCCCATAGCCTCTGACCTCTCCTGCCCCCCCCCACAGCCTCTGATCTCTCCTGGCCCCATGCAGCCTCTGACCTCTCCTGCCCCGCTGCAGTCTCTGACCTCTCCTGCCCCCTGCAGCCTCTGACCTCTCCTGTCCCACCCCCCGGAGCCTCTGAGCTCTCCTGGTCCCCCCTGCAGCCTCTGACCTCTCCTGCCCCCCTGCAGCCTCTCTCCTCCCCTGCCCCCTGCAGCCTCTGACCTCTCCTGCCCCCCCTGCACCT
>BLSH010454109.1:8339-23395 GCA_018402905.1 Glandirana rugosa
ATGTCACATGTGACTATCTATCATGTAACACGCATATATATATATATATATATATATATATATAAAAAAAAAAAAAGGGGATGTGATTGGACAGACGTGACTGTTTATATAAAATGTCCCTCACGTCTTAATAATCCGTTCAACATAAAAACTCCTTATTAAAATAATAACTTGTTGTTGGTACAAGAGTTACTAAGGTTTTTGAGTAATTATAGTTTCGACTTATAAAAACCTTCATCAAAAATCAAACAAAAATCAACATCGATAAAATCCTCCTATAGACACACACGTCCACTGATAATGACACGTATTAATAATCCGTTGAATTGTTCTTTGATATTAATGAGTTTTTGGAATCATTGAGAACATGGTTGTTGTTCAATAATAAAATTATTCCTCAAAAATACAACTTGCCTAATAATTCTGCACTCCCTGTAAAATATATTTGTCAGTGCAGACAGGTTAGTGTAGGGGAAAAAAAAAAAAATATATATATATATATATATATATATATATACGCACAATGTACTATCTATCAGTGTACACTGTACATAAGGTATATAGTACACTTGATGTGGTGTATTAACCACTTGCTGACCGCCCGCCGCATCGTGATGGCGGAAAAGTGTCTCTTTATCGCAAACCGCCGTCACCAGGCGACGGCCACAATAATTAGCACTCACTGTGTTTTCCGGGGGGGCCAGGGAGCGGGTAGGGTGGACTCGATCTCCACTGGCTACTCGCGGTGGCCCCCCTGCAGTGACAGGACATAGGTCCGTGTATGTAAACACACAGATCTCCGTTCTGACAGAGGGGGAAGGGTTGTGATCATAGGCTCCCTGTATATGGGAGCCGCGATGACTCTCCTCCCTTTGCCAGCTCAGCCCCCATACAGTTAGAACACACTGAGGGAACACAATTAACCCTTAGAGCGCCCCTCCAGGTAAACCCCTTCACTGCCAATGGCATTTACACAGTAATTAGTGCATTTTCATAGCACTAATCGCTGTATAAATGCCAATGGTCCCAAAAAAGTGTCAAAATGGTCCGACATGTCCGCCGAAATATAGCAGTACTGCTAAAAATCGCAGATCGCCGCCATTACTAGTAAAAAAAAAACATAAATGAATTCTCATCATTCGTAAACACGGCAACTTTTGCGCAAACCAATCAATAAACGCCAATTGCGATTTTTTTTTTTACCAAAAATATGAGGAAAAATATAAATCGGCCAAAACCGATGAAAAAATGTTTTTTTAATATATATAATTTTTTGAATTTGTATTTTAGCAAAAAGTAAGAAATATTGTTTTTTTTGTAAAATTGACGCTCTTTTTTTGTTTACAGAGGCAATCAGAAATGACGCAGAGGGGATCAAATACCACCAAAAGAAAGCTCAATTTGTGAGGAAAAAAGGACGCACATTTCGTTTGGGTACAACGTCGCATGACCACGCAATTGTCAGTTAAAGCAACGCAGTGCCGAATCGCAAAAACTGCTCTGGTCCTAAAGTGGGAAATCCTTCTGGGGCTGAAGTGGTTAAATATCACAAAAAGAAAGCTCTGTCTCTAATAAAGATATAATAATATTCATTGGGGTACAATTTTGCATGAAGGAGTAATAGTCAGTCAGACTATCTGAGCACTGAAAATTGAACAACGGTCTGGACAGGAAGGGGTGTATCCTACAAAGTACCAATCAGCCTTCTATGTGAACTACAGAACACTTTCCCTATGTAACGGGGGTGAGAAGAAGATGTGCTGAAGTCCCAATGCACTTCCTGTCCTAGGGTGACAATGCTGCTCTATATGGATGCAACACAGAGAGTGGGTGTTGTCACCCGGAAGGGTGTTACTGGCAGGATCTCCAGCCAAGAAGAATGGAAAAAATACTGTAAAAAGAAAATGAATAAACTATGGAAACCACCACATCTAAGGACAGATAAGCTGCAATATATTAAATTATTATATGAAATTAGGCTTTGACATCTTCCACAATCTGTAGATGACAGTGGCAGCTGGTGGTTTTTCTTTTTTGGGGGGGGGGGGACACTAACAACCGCGTGCGTCTTACGGTTGGTACAGCACTTACCTGGATAGATAGACCCAGATAGATGGGGGGTATCATCCAGCGAGACTGGATCCATGTAGCAGCTCCAGGCTGGCGGGTGCAGAATCTGGGCAGCGGCTCCAGGCTGGTGGGTGCGGGCAGCGGCTCCAGGCTAGCGGGTGTGGGGTCCGGGCAGCGGCACCAGGCTGGCGGGTGCGGAATCCTGGCAGCGACTCCATTCTGGCAGGTGCGGGGTCTGGGCAGTGGCTCCAGGTTAGTGGGTGAGTGGGTGTGGGGTCCGGGCAGCAGCTCCAGGCTGGTGGGTGCGGAATCCTGGCAGCAGCTCCAGGCTGGTGGGTGCGGTGTGCGGGCAGTGGCTCCAGGCTGGCGGGTGTGGGGTCCGGGCAGAGGCTCCAGGCTGGCGGGTGCGGAATCCTGGCAGTGATTCCATTCTGGCAGGTGCGGGTCCGGGCAGCGGCTCCGGGTTAGTCGGTGAGTGGGTGTGGGGTCCGGGCAGCAGCTCCAGGCTGGTGGGTGCGGAATCCTGGCAGTGGCTCCAGGCTGGCGGGTGCGGTGTGCGGGCAGCGGCTCCAGGCTGGCGGGCGTGGGGTCCGGGCAGCAGCTCCAGGCTGGTGGGTACGGAATCCTGGCAGCGGCTCCAGGCTGGCAGTTGCAGCGTGCGGGCAGCGGCTCCAGGCTGGCGGGTGTGGGATCCGGGCAGCGGCTCCAGACTAGTGGGTGCAGGGTCCAGGCAGCGGCTCCAGGCTGGTGGGTGCGGAATCCTGGCAGCGACTCCATTCTGGCAGGTGCAGGGTCCGGGCAGCGACTCCAGGCTAGTGGGTGTGAGGTCCGGGCAGTGGCTCCAGGCTGGCGGGTGTGGGGTCCGGGCAGTGGCTCCAGGCTGGCGAGCTTCCTCCCTGGCTCCAGTGGCTTCCTCCCTGGCTCCACGTCAGGCATCCAATGATGTTTTGGCCAATTGGGAAACAGGTCTCAGAAGCTTTAGTGTGAAAATAGCGAAAATTCATTTGTTATTGTCACACAACTGGGTGGGATCGGGATGCAGTGCTCTACACCCCAACCCAAGCCCACCCTTTTTTGAAGCCAATTAGAGCCTCCGGCTCTAATTAGGAGCTTCAAAAAACTCACCCCCCCCCCATTCCCACCATAGGAATTCATGAACCCGGCATCCAGAAAGTGGCCAGTTGCATGGATAGGGAGAGCGGCAGCGTTGTTAGGGGGGCGGTGCCCATACGCCCTCAATGCATGGGCCGCCACTGGTAGATGAACATGGTTCATTGTGCTGATCTATATTCCAGCTGAGAACTAGCAGCACGCACCCACCTCACACTAACAATCAGGAACCAACCATCATGGTTTCCATTCATGTGATCACCATAACAGCCAATCATGCTGTAGTGCTGAATAAAAGAGTGCAATGGGATTAAAGCCCATCTCCGGGTAATTTTTTTTCCCCTTACTCATGCAGTGGGGCTGTGCCCGCGTTAACTGCTCTAACTACTAGTAGAACCTATACTCAGCTGATCCTTTGAAAACAGTGCTCCCCTACGTCCAGTGGTGGACTGTTCCTTAGTCACCTGACATCTTTACTCCCAGAGCAGGTCTATGGGAGTGATGATGTCGGGCACAGTCCACTGCACAATACCGCTATTTTGCGGGGGGGGTGGCAGGAGCCACCAGAACTGGTCATGCTCTGGGAGGATCAGAGGATTTGGTGAGTATATTTTGGCTCTCTGAACCCCTAGACAAAAACGAGCTGTTAACCCATGCAGTGTGGGCACCCTTGTAGGGCGAGGAAAAAAAATATGGCTGTAATGGTTATAAAGGTGGAAGGTTTCTTACCTTACTGCATTCTCTGCATTAAGGTAAAAAACCTTCTGCATGCAGCCCCCCATATACTCGCGCCTGACCTCGATCCAGCGATGTGCATAACAGCCAAGGCTCTCTCGCTCCTCATTGGCTCAGATACAGCAGTAAGAGTCAGTGGCTCCTGCTGCCATCAATCGGAGCCAGTGATGAGGGAGCGGAGGGCAAGGCCGAGCTATGGACATACAGAGCAAGGCTGGGGAGCGAGCATGCGTGAGTGCTCCCATATCAAGCGGCTAACTATAGGGGCACTAACCGTGGGTCGGAGTCAGGAGCACCAGCGGGGGACCCGGGAAGAGGAGGAATCGGGGCTGCTCTGTGCAAAACCATTACACAGAGCATGTATACACTCAATCACTATACAATCACTATAATTTGTTTAAAAAGTATTTAAAATGTAATCAAACACTGTGAAGGATAAAATAACCAAAATGCATGTTTCTTTTTTTTTTTTTTGGTCAGGTTATAGAAGAAACGAGCAGCAAATGTATTAAATATTAAATAAAATACTTATATATATATCCAAATTAATCACACAGTTATTGTCAATATTAGTGAGTGGGGCTGACAGAAGGGATGCAATACCACAATCGAATGTATCACATTCCTCTGTGGCAAGGATCACGCACAGTCCATGATAGAGAGCAATAGAAACAGCATGGAATATTTTTCAGGAGATAGTTTACCGAGTATTGAGGAATTGGGGGAGGGGAGGTGCCTTCGGAGAGCGAGTAATATATTGGAAGATACTGCACATCCTGGTAATGTTCTGTATACATTGCTACCTTCTGGTAGGCGGTATAGAAGTATTTGCTCTCGCACCACCAGGTTGTGAAATAGCTTCTTCCCTCGATCTGTATGGCTCTTGAACTCTTGAGGCTCTGAGGAAGAGGCTACAGCCTGGAAACGCGTCAGCCATTTTTTTGACCAGGAACGTGTCTGGAACACCACTCTCTGTGGAACCGTATATCTGTTTACATGCCTGTGATTTTATTTCGTTTGTGAGTATAATTGATGATGATTTCTTAATAAATTTTGTTCTTATTAAGGATAATGCGCTAGGCCAGTGCGCCCTTGTGTGCTTTTATGTTTCTCTAGAGGTGTTGGAGATTAAAATGATTGGGGGCTACGTATTTATTATGGTATGTGCACTGTCTTTGGTTAAGTGTTTTTATACTGGGTGTGGAGTTTTTTCTTATGTGAGGAGGCTAGACCCAATGGTATCACGAGTGTTGGTGTCACCCAGTGTGGTAAAACATGGAGTCACACCCCCCCACCCACCCCCCCAGTAGGGCACTGAGCAGGCTAGTGCATCGGCGGGGGTCTCCCCCCATTACTGGCCTCAGTCCGCCCATTACTGGCCTCAGTACCCCAATTCCTGTCCTCAGGCCCCTATTACTGCCCTTGGTCTCCCCCAATAATATCCTCAGTTCCCACTAATAATATCCTCAGTGGCTCCACTAATGTCCTCAGCCCCCCCCCCCCCCCATTAATATCCTCAGTGACCCAATTACTGTTCTCAAGCCCCCATTACTGTCCTCAGACCCCAATTACTGTCCTCAGGCCCCTATTTTTGTCCTCAGCCCCCCTCAATAATGTCTTCAGCCCCCCCCATTACTGTCCTCAGTCCCCCCAATAACATTCTCAGCAACCCAATTACTGTCCTCAGTCCCCCTAATTAATATCCTCAGTGACCCAATTTCAGTCCTCAGGCCCCCTATTCCTGTCCTCGGGCCCCTATTACTGTCCTATGTCCCCCCAATAATGTCCTCATTCCCACCAATAATATCCTCAGTGTCCCCATTAATGTCCTCAGCAACCCCATTAATGTCCTCAGTGACCCCATTACCGTCCTCAGTCCCCCCATTACCATCCTCAGTCCCCCCATTACTGTCCTCAGTCCCCCCATTACTGTCCTCAGTCCCCCCATTATTGTCCTCAGTCCTCCATTAATGTCCTCAGTGACCTCATTACTGTCCTCAGATGACCCAATTGAAGTGAATTACTGTTCTCAGGCCCCCTCAATAATGTCTTCAGCCCCCCCATTACTGTCCTCAGACCCCAATTACTGTCCTCAGTCCCCCCCAATACCATCCTCAGCAACCCAATTACTGTCCTCAGTCCCTCTAATTAATATCCTCAGTGACCCAATTTCAGTCCTCAGGCCCTCTATTACTGTCCTCAGGCCCCTATTACTGTCCTGTGTCCCCCCAATAATGTCCTCATTCCCCCCAATAAAGTCCTCAGTGACCCCATTAATGTCTTCAGCAACCCAATTAGTGTCTTCAGTGACCCCATTACCATCCTCAGTCCCCCCATTACTGTCCTCAGTCCCCTCATTTCTGTTCTCAGTCCCCCATTAATGTCCTCAGTGACCTCATTACTGTCCTAAGATTCCTACCCCCAGTTCCCCATTACTGTCCTCAGCTCCCCCCTCAAAGTGCCCCATGACTGTCCTCAGGTTTCTTTCCTTTGCAGTCCTCAGCTCCCCCCAAGTGCCCCATTACTGTTCTCAGCTCCACCCCCAGCACCCCATTACTGTTTTCAGCACCCCCTTCACAGCGCCCCATTACTGTCCTCAGCTCTCCCCGCCCCCCACAGCATCCCTTTTCTGTCCTTAGCCCCCCTCCCGCACCCCACAGCTCCCCATTGCTGTCCTCAAATCCCCCCTCACAGTGCCCCATTACAGTCTTTAGCTTCCCCTGCCCGCCAGTGCTCCATTACTGTCTTCAGCACCCCATTACTGTCCTCAGGTACCCAGCGCCCCACTGCTGTCCTCAGCTCCCCCGCACATCGCCTCCTCATTGTTCCTCCTCCTGTCTTACGTTATGTAGACATTCCAGAGGGCTGGAGACACAGCGGGTCTGGACAGAAGGCGGGAGCTGCAAGCTGCTGATTGGTTGCTAGGATAACCTTGCATTGAAACAACCAATCCCCAGTTGTTAACTCAGGCAGCCCCGCCCTCTATCCTGAGCTGTCCTGCCTCCCACAGATGCCTGAGAGAATGACAGCAGCGCAGTGGTTTGCAAATGGTGGGACAAGTGTCATCCAGGTGCGGTCCGCACCCTTCGCACCCCCATAGCGACGCCACTGGCTACAACTGTGTTTCATTTTATGATTGCTATTGTAAAATGATAATACATTTTCTGATTCTGATTCAGAAGGGACTTTAAAACCACCAAATAATCAACTTCACATATTGGTAAATATTTATTTAATAGTTAAAATATTTAGAGGGGCAAATGTGCAATATCAGCCTTCTCCTACTCTCATGAAGAAGATAAATTGCGAAACACGTTATGGCAAAAGACCACCTCCTTATGTCTTGTGGGGGGTTTGCCCAGTGGTAGCTTCCCGGTGAGTTCAGTCTACTCCAGAGATGCTAGATAAGGGCTTGCCGGCCCACTTTGATTTAAAAAAAAAAATGGAAAAAGTTCACAGAGAAAATCAGTTTCACCCCCGGGGGATTCCACCGTCAACATCATCAGCCAATCTGTTAACATTTAATAATGACAAATAGAAAAAAATTGTTGATATTTTGGAGTAGATATTGTATCTGTGGCTGTGTAAAGTTGGTAAGTTTCACACTTGCAAAAATGTACAAGAAAATGCATTATATGCAAATTACTCACTATTTTTACTTGTGAAAATAATAGCAGTAGCAATAAAATCTATGTATACGAACCTGCTATACGTATGTGTCATGGAGAATACGATAGGACGGACTACTACTAAAGCTAAAAGGTACAAAACAGAGGCATCATTAAATACAAAAGAAGAAAGGCTTGAGACTCAAGAAAAGTTTCTGGAAAGAAATTTGTAATAATGCATTATAATAAATAGAATATATATATAAATATATAAATAGAATATAATAAATAGGTCACATTATCACATACATCGAGGTTTCATCCTCTGTGATTCTGCTCTAAATTGGAGGAAATACTATTAAATATTAGAAGCTTTAAAAAATTGTAAAACTATATTATTAGCTTAAAGTACATATAGTAAAGGTGAAATATAATTCTTTCAATGGATGACATAATTGTAGGCAGTTAGACTAAAAAGCTTTAGGCCCCTTTCACACAGGGTGGATCTGCCTGAGCGGAATCCGCCTGCTCAGCGGGGGATTTCTACGCTGATCTCCACTGAGGAGGCGGATGACAGGTCCATGTCCGCTCACTGTGAATGGACATGAACTTTAATGGCATCCCAGTCCTAGTCCGTAGGGTTCAATATTGAGTTGGTCCACCCTTTGCAGCTATAACAGCTTCAACTCTTCTGGGAAGGCTGTTCACAAGGTTTAGGAGTGTCTATGGGAATGTTTGACCATTCTTCCAGAAGAGCATTTGCGAGGTCAGGCACTGATGTTGGACTAGAAGGCCTGGCTTGCAGTCTCTGCTCTAATTCATCACAAAAGTGTTCTATTAGGTTGAGGTCAGGACCCTGTGCAGGCCAGTCAAGTTCCTCCACCCCAAACTCACTCATCCATGCGTTTATGGACCTTGCTTTGTGTACTGGACCAAATCATTTGGTGGAGGGGGGATTATGGTGTGGGGTTGTTTTTTAGGGGTTGGGCTTGGCCCCTTAGTTCCAGTGAAGGGAACTCTTAAGGTGTCAGCATACCAAGACATTTTGGACAATTTCATGCTTCCAACTTTGTGGGAACAGTTTGGGGATGGCCTCTTCCTGTTCCAAAATGACTGCACACAGTGCACAAAGCAAGGTCCAAAAAGACATGAATGAGGGAGTTTGGAGTGGAGGAAATTGACTGGCCTGCACATAGCCCTGAGCTCAACCCGATAGAACACCTTTGGGATGAATTCGAGCGGAGACTGCGAGCCAGGCCTTCTTGTTCAACATCAGTGGCTGACCTCGCAAATGCGCTTCTGGAAGAATGGTCAAACATTCCCATAGAAACACTCCTAAACCTTGTGGACAGCCATCCTATAAGAGTTGAAGCTGTTATAGCTGCAAAGGGTGAGCCAACTCCATATTGAACCCCTAGGGACTAAGACTGGGATGCCAATAAAGTTCATGTGCGTGTAAAAGCAGGTGTCCCAATACTTTTGTTAATATAGTATGTGTGTATATATATAATGTATATATAAAATAAATTAAAAAATACAATTATATATATATATATATATATATATATATATACATATAGACACAACAGCTTAAAAACTTGATGTTTTAAGAAACAGAGTTGTGCAATGTAATACCATATAGGTTGAAATTTGAGTAGTAACATTTACAATGAAACCTTTTGGATATTTAGTAGTGTGGCTTTCTTTTTTTAGATCTGCAGTACTGATTGATTGAATTTAGTGTGTAATTGTCTTGAAAAAAAATAAAAAAAATTAAGCCTAATTGAACTTCTCTAAATCGCCCAAATACATTTCAGAAGCATCAAAACAAAAGGTGTTCAAGTATTACAGTTAATTTTCTTTAGAGAATCTTAAGTAGATAAGCCTGCTCTCTGCACGCATTCTGCAAATTAGAACCCTGACCTCTGTGTAAGGTTGGATTCACACCGATGCATTATTAGTGCTTTTTGCATTTTGCAGATTTGCACTACAGTCCTAACCATTCCTATTGGACACATTCTGCAGTGCAAATCTGCAAAATGCAAAAAGCACTAAAAATGCATCGGTGTGAATCCAGCTTAAGGCAGGGTTGCCAACCGCCAGTAAATTTACTGGCAGTTTGCAAAAATCTGTGATTTTTACAACTGTCTATAAATATCAGGGTCTGATAATTTGTCATGCTGTGTTGATTTTTTAAGTCTAAACCAGGCAAATTACTTGATATGGGTATTGCCAGTTTTTACATGTTGGCTTTAAATATCAATTGTCTTAGATTTTAATTGGAGTTCTGTTATTTTCCAGGTTGCCAGTAAAAAATGTGCTCTGCCAGTAAATTTTCCATGTTTTTGCCAGTAAAAAATGCTGCGGTAGGTTGGCAACACTGGCCTAAGGTCTGACATGCCATCTCTATTCAGCCATATGCTTGCTGATTGGAGAGTTCTAGCTCTGACTCAGCAGCGGGTGTGTTGCACCTCTGTAGAGAAACCACTACTTCCATACAGAAAACAAGGGTTTTTATTGTGTTTTATATATTGTTACATATATTGCATTGTATATATTCTTTTACTATTTAATATTTTTTCCTTTTTCAATTAAAGTTTTTTTTTTGTTGACATATTTAATCCTAATGTTCATCAAATTGATATATTCCCTGTTTCTGATACTGTGAATGTGGTGTGTAAAAAAAAAAAAAAATGGTTTATTTTATAAAATAAAGAATACATATATATATATATATATATATATATATATATATATATATATATATATATAAAACAAGGGTCCTTTTCTGCAGCATGCGGGCAGGCAGGGTGCAGACGTTTCTAATCAGGTGTCAAATGCTTTCCAAAGAAAATGGACAGTAATATTTTAAACATCTTTCATTCTGTTAAACATGAAATCTGTTTAGTTGTTTAAAATTAAAAGTTCATTTGGCTTTAAAAATAAAAAGCCTACATTTTGCCTTCCTTGTTAACTTACCGTATATACATTTATCAAAAATGATGAAACTTTACCAAATTATCCAGATTTCCAAAAGAAAAAAGAAAATGGGGGAAATGAAAACTTAGTTTTTCTTTCTAAATCACAATGCCTCCATGTGTTCCTATCAGTATTCAGACTGACAATATGACCATAATGTTTAGTGGTGCAATATATTATACAGTTTATTGCCCATTATACGAGGTACTGTATGTGGAGAGTATGTTGGTATAGCAGTACAATGTGCACCTACCTGCAAACCTGGACACATGGCATTGCTCACTGCCGAAGAAATCTGCAGTCCGTTCTTTATCAGTTTTGCCTTCCATTCTCCAGTTATTGATTCTCCCAAAGGAGAAGCTTCTACCAGACAGCAGGTGTCATTGGAGAAATTGAATTAGTTCCATCTGCATGAACCACGCTGAGCCTCCCAAGGGCTTCCAGCGATTAAAAAGTTATTTTTATTATTGAAAAAGATTAGTTTAATATAATGTTAAAAGTTTTGTGTAATTACTATTATAGTTTCTGAAAGTTACAGAGTAAAATGCCAAGAAAAGAGTTTAAAGAACTCAGAAGATAAGGCTAGTCATAAATGGTCAGGAGTAGAGTTGAGCGGACACCTGGATGTTTGGGTTCAGCGAGTTCGGCCGAACTTCGCGAAAAAGTTCGGTACCAAACTTGACCCCGGACCCCGAACCCCATTGAAGTCAATGGGGACCCAAACTTTTCGGCACACAAATGGCTGTAAAAAAGTCCTGGAAAGTGGTAGAGGGCTGCAAAAGGAAGTAAAATTGGGGTAAGAGTAGGACAAGTGCCCTACAAAAAATGGGGATAGGGAAAATAACTTAAAATCAAATAAAAAAAATAAAAATGGGAAGGGGGGGTGAATGTGGAGTAGGAGCCTAGAGGCTGACTAGGCCGTGACCGTGGCAGTGTAGGAGGAAGTGGCGGTGGTGGAGGAGGAGAAGGTAGCCAACACTTTTTGTTGTTTGTTTTTTCTAATTGGGGTAGCCCCCAAAATATTGAGGCAAATTAAAAAAAACAAGTATACCAATGGCTGTGTGAGGCCGGTCTAAATGTCTATTCTGCACAAGGTACAGACAAGTCTTGTGGGATCCATGCCTGGTTCATTTTAATAAACGTTAGCTTGTCCACGTTGGCTGTGGACAGGCGGCTGCGCTTGTCTGTGATAACGCCCCCTGCCGTACTAAACACACGTTCAGACAAAACACTGGCTGCAGGGCAGGCCAGCACCTCCAATGCATAAAGGGCAAGCTCAGGCCATGTGCCCAATTTGGAGACCCAGAAGTTGAATGGGGCAGACCCATCAGTCAGTACGTGTAGGCGTGTGCACACATACTCTTGCATCATGTTGCTGAAATGCTGCCTCCTGCTAAGACCTTGTCTATCGGCTGGTTGTGCTGTTTGTTGTGGCGGGCTGCTGACAAAGCTTTGCCACATTTCGGCCATGCTAACCCTGCCTTCTGAGGTGCTGGCGGTGCCACAGCTGCGTTGGCGACCTCTTCCTCCTCCTCCTCCTCTGCCTACGCCTTGTGCTTCCACTGAGCCCCCGGTGTCATTTGGGAATGCCCTCAGCAGCACGTCTACCAGTGTGCACTTCTAGTCGCGCATCTTCCTCTCATGCTCCAGTGAGGGAATTAAGGACGGCACATTGTCCTTGTAACGGGGATCCAGCAGGGTGGCCACCCAGTAATTGGCACAAGTTACAATGTGGGCAAATCGGCTGTCATTGCGCAGGCATTGCATTATGTAGTCGCTCATGTGTGCCAGGCTGCCCAGAGGCAAAGACAAGCTGTCCTCTGTGGGAGGTATATCATCTGTGTCCTCTGTATCCCCCCAGCCACGCTCCAGTGATGCCCACGAGCTGCGTTGGGTGCTACCCTGCTGCGGTTCCTCCTCCTCCTCATCATCATCATCTTCCTCGTCCTCCTCATCCTCCAGAACTGTGGCCTGGCTTGAATATTTTTTACCTGGCCTATGCTGGTGCAGGAACCCACCCTCCAAGCCACTTGTGAATGACTGGCCTGATAACCGTGGAAATTACCCCCCTTCCTCCTCCTCCTCATCCTCCTGTGCCACATCCTCTTCCATTATTGCCCAAAGTGTTTTTTCAAGGAGACATAGAAGTGGGATAGTAACGCTGAGAAAAGCGTCATCAGCCATGTTGGTGGAGTACTCGAAACACCGCAATACGGTACACACGTTTCGCATGGAGGCCCACTCATTGGTGGTGAAGTGGTGCTGTTCCGCAGAGCGATTGACCCACGCGTGCTGCAGCTGAAACTCTGAAACTCCACTATTGCCTGCTGCTACTCGCACAGTCTCTCCAGCATGTGCAAGGTGGAGTTCCACCTTGTGGGCACTTCGCATAGGAGGCGGTGAGCGGGAAGGGTGAAGTGCCCCTACAGTGCAGACATGCGAGCAGCAGCAGGGTGAGAACGACGAAAGCGCGCACAGGCGGCCCGCACTTTCTGCAGCAGCTCTGACATATCCGGGTAGTTTTTTAGAAATTTTTCTATGAGATTTCGCCCATTGTCGCACACCACCAGGCCGGGCTTGAGGCTCAGTGGCAACAACCACTCATCGGTCTGTTGTTCAATGCCCGTCCACAGCTCCTGCGCAGTGTGGGGTTCATCCCCCAAAGATATCAGTTTAAAAACAGCCTGCTGTCGTTTCCCCCTGGATGTGCTGAAGTTGGCGGTGAAGGTGTTACGCTGAGCGGATGAGGAGGTGGTAGAGGAGGAAGCACAGTAGCAGGAGGAGGCAACAGGAGGCAAAGAGAAATGCCCTGCAATCCTCGGTGGTGGAAGGACATGCGCCAAATGGCTAGCCGCCTCAGGCCCACCCGCCACTACATTTGCCCAGTGTGCAGTTAGCGAGATATAGCGCCCCTGCCCGTGCTTACTGGTCCATGTATCAGTGGTTATGTGGACCTTGCCACAGATGGCATTGCGCAGTGCACACCTGATCTTGTCCCCTGTGTTTGTGCAGGGAAGGGATGGCTCGCCTGGAAAAGTAGTGGCGGCTGGGAACCACATACTGTGGGACAGCCACCGCCATCAGGTTTTTAAAACTGTCCGTGTCCACCAGACGGAATGACAGCATTTCAAAGGCCAGGAATTTTGAAATGCTGGCATTCAGGGCCAGGGATCACGGGTGGGTAGGGGGGTACTTCCTCTTTCTCTCCAGTGTTTGGGAGATGGAGAACTGTAAGCTTTCATGGGACCGTGTGGAAATGCTTGGGGATGGTGGCGGACATTGTGGCGTTGCTGTCACATGCTCTGTTTGCTGGGTGGCAGGTGACAGTGACACTGTAGAAGTGGAGTAAGAGGCCGAGGCAGCAGCAGAAGAGGAAGCAGGAGGAGGCCGAGCCTCACTTCAGGCTATCATTGCACAGCGTGCAAACCACTCGTGTCTTGTCGTCAGCACATTGTCTAAAGAACTGCCACGCGGGGGAACGCCTTTGAGCTGCCTTTGGTGTGCTAGGTCCCTGGGTGCGGTGGGTAGTAGTAGGCCTACTGTCTAGGGGACGCTCGCTCCGCTTTTGCAACCTGCTTCCTCTTTTGCTGTGCTGGTGCCTCTGTGCGCCCACCACCTCTTCCTCCAAACTGCACACGTCACTCGCATGACCCTCATTCCATGTGGGGTCTAGGACCTCATCATCCTCCTCCACATCATCTTCTACCCACCCTTCACCACTGCCCTCCTTGTCAGTCTGCACACTGAGGAAAGCTGCAGCAGTTGGCACCTGTGTTTCGTCATCATCAGAAATGTGCTGCGCTGGTGTTTCCATGTCCTCATCCTGCAACAGAAGTGGTTGGGCATCGGTGCACTCAATGTCTTCCACTTCTGGGGCAGGGCTATGTGGATGGCCCACAGAAAGCACACCAGGAGAGTCATCAAAAAGCATAAGAGTCTGTTGCATGACTTGGGGCTCAGACTGCTTGGCTAATTTACAAGGGGCTGAGGTGAAAGACAGATGGCCATGGGGTTCAGGTGCCAACTCTAAGCTTTCAGCGAGGGACCGGGAGGGAGACAATGTGAAGGAACTGGAGGCATTGTCAGCCACCCAATCTACTATCGCCTGTACTTGTTCTGGCCTCACCATTCGTTGAGCGGCATTCGGGCCTACCGTATAATGTTGAAGGTTCTGTCGGCTACTCGCACCTGAGGAAGGCGTTTCACTTGTGCGTGTAGCTGGCACAGATCGAACACATCCTCTCCTTCCAACAGGAGCTTCACCAACACCAGCAGCACCAGCAGCACCACGACCACGTCCCTTATTTTACGCTCTCTTCATTCTGCCCACAAATGTACTATGCAGCACTATTTATTAATACATAAAAAATGAATAATAAATTATTTATTTTTTTTGAAAACAGCAACGTAGACGCACTTTTTATTTTTGTGCAAGAAATGCACCGCTCACACCAACAGCAGGAACCTCTCCCTATAGAACTAGGAGATGATTATAGAACAATAATCTGTCCCTCACAGGAGCAGCAGGAACCTCTCCCTATAGAACTAGGAGAC
>BLSH010454109.1:31366-46361 GCA_018402905.1 Glandirana rugosa
CCTAGTTACCAGGGTGGGAGTCACATCCTCACCCAATTTCTATCTCGGGTGAACAATCCCACTCTCATCCTCGTCACAACCACTTTCCATGGAGTGTTCCTCCCATGCAAAGGGGAACGTCCGATGGAGAAGACGTTCGAAGAACTTTGAGAAAGGATGGTAAGATTTGAGTTAGTCGACCATTAGACCTACGGAGGTGGTTCCCTACACAATGAGTCCGTATGAAACGACACATTCGAGTATAATATAACGATAACTATTTCGCAGAATAACTGTTCGTCACAACTCTAACTGAATTGGTTTTCAACCCGTGTTCGTAAGACGAGTGGGTGGTCGGATTGCGATCGTTCGGGTTCCGTCCGGACCCGGACCCGGACTTTGTCCCGAAGTTCGGACGGACCAGCAGAACCCGAACTTCCAGAGGTTCGCTCAACTCTAGTGATGACTATTGGAGGCTGAACAGCATTTTAGGCTGGTGGGTGAGCAGAATGCTTGTGCCCAACTTTTGGTTAAGTCAATCTCAACACTGCTTGTCAATAAGACGCTTTATCAATAGCAATATAATATGAGCTTACACAGCAAAGTATGCCTGAGTAACACATCCCTTGGTGGAGGCATCCAGATTACCAGCTGATTGAGTTTAGAATGGTAGGAAAGAGTTTCAAGAAGCTTGCAGAAGAGGTAGCCTGCAAGGGGAAACGTACCCTCCTTGTGAGGTACCTTTCACCAACACTGCTCCTACTCTCACCCTAACAAGTGGGCTCTATCTTTAACCCACTCCTACACTGAGGGTGGGACCATTGATCCAGGAAACTGCTATTTAAGTACTTCTGTGTCAACATGGCTGCCCAAATCTTGTAGTATTTTGGCTTTCATGGGTGATGCAAGCCTCCCCAACATGGGTTAATGGAGCCCATAATAGGGAACATACAACATATTAGTCCCTATTGGTTTCCTGCCAGTGTGAAGAAGCAGCACCATAGTGCCACCTTCCAGTGGGCGGACAAAGTGCAACTCACCAGCTGCCTATCCCCCCCTCCTTGTAGCAGAAATAAGGGATGAAAACTCACCTATCCTCCAACAGTCCCTGTCCCTCATCTTCTCTTATGTGCTGGTTTTCGACCATCATAATCAAATGTGCAGGAGCTAGTCAACCTGACACACAGAGATTGTAATGGCTGCTGTAAGCTGAGCTGTGCATGCAAGGGAACACTCAGAGCGGGCAGGTAGGTGTGTCAGAAGTGACGTTGCAGTCGTTCCTTAAAGAAAAGGTATAGCCAAGGCTATTTTGGTTATGCTTCTCCTATGAATCACAGGAGTGCCTTTCATTCTGCTCTCCTGTGATACGTTTTCAGCCAACAGTGGGCTAAAGCCTGCTGTCAGCTGACATCACTCGGCAGGTCCAGGCTTGGGAAAGTTTTCCTGAATTGGCAGCTGGCTCAGCTTTTCAGAGAGCCACTGAGAGACTAAGAGAGCTGCTTCTGTCTCCTCTACAGCCCGGCGCTCCACACAGTGCAGGAGGGGCAGAGCAGAGAGCCGCTGACTGACAGTCACCAGCTCTCTGCAGGCTGAAGAAGAAGACTTGAGTGATCTTCTGTGTTTCATTAGTAACTGGCTAGATTAAGAGATAGATTGACTATTTGAAGAGTACCTTTCCATAAAGCACTTCAGAAAAATTCTGGCTAACAGCCATTCTCTCCTTACCTCCAGATCACTCATGGACTCGACCATGACAGTAGATTCTTGTAATTTTTTTCTAGCCCCCACTGGGAGTGGATATACTATCTCCTGTCATGATAGTATCTTCAGACTATAGCAAGGTGGCAACACCCACCTTCTCTGTCTGCTGGGTATCACGCATCTGTTTGACCTGATAACTGTTGACTAGATTCTGGAGCCGGGTTTGTTCCATCTAATCCATTGGGTGCATTGCTGGATGTACGGTATCATGCCATAGTAGCTGTCCTAAATCCAGCTCCTACAGTCCTTCATTGACCACGAATGTCTCCAAGGTGAACCAAGATGGGTCTAACATTGAGGTTTGTCCAAACTGTTGCTGATAAGTACAGTCTATTGTGCTCACTTCAGATCCAGTATCAACTAAACAGTTTGCCTGACAACCATTCAAAACCCTGGATAACACTAGGTAGGAAGAGATAATCTAAGAGTAAAGCCTGGGATAAGATAAAGTACTTTCTTCAGGTTTCTTCCCTGCCCACTTCTAGTTTGACAACAGATGCAGATGAGATGCAGGTGAGTGCCATTTCACCCTAGTCCACAATTTATTATGTAATGTCCCTGTCATCCACACCACCAACAGTTACACTCTGTGTTAGGGTCTCTGAGGAGGGGAATAGTACCTGTTAACCCAGTTCTCATTTGACAGCTGATATTTCCTTCTGGTCAGAAACAAATTTCTAACGGCACTCCCTAAAGCCAATATAGAAGAAGCCGTTACTTCCTCCCTCAACAATAGCCTTACCCTTAGCGATGCCACTCTGGTTTCTGTCTCCTAATGCCCTCACTCTGCTGCTTCTTACAGGATAGCATTAAGCTACATTATTGCATCAGTTCTCCCATGGTCTTTCAGAGCTTATTTCAGGACACCATCTTGGAGATAAACTGATCCCCCATTGCTTGAATCCTCCTTAGTGCATTGGCAATATAGTAGCACACCCTTGTTAGTCTTCCATTTCTCTCCACAATTGCTGAATATCCATTGCAAATTGGGGTAAAGACTCATTTCCTTGTTGGCTCTGCAAAAAAAAAATTTGCGGCATAGCTCAGTTATAGGGGTGACCTCATCTTATAGACTCTCTAAACAGGCATTGATTTGCACCAGAGTGGTTTGTTCAGCATCTGGCAATACAAGTATTTTTCCTAGCATAATTTTCTTGGGAGCTAATCACCAGAGCAATGTACGGTCAACATTCATCCCCATTTCCCAGGGACAGTCCCCATTACGAGGAGTCATTCTCCACAAATGGGTATCCCCAGACTTGTCCCAGTGAGCTGCCCCTGTGAACTTCACAGTTCATCACATTGCACGGTTATGCTGCCGTGCACACACAGACAGCACCAGGCATGCCATTTCGGACTGAGGCTTTGCACAGCAACATGAACCTCCACAAACATGCGTGCACACTGCATACAAAGGGGTTTGGCAGTTGCCATTGAAAACACCCTCTTAGTTGAGAAAGGATGCTTTATGAGCTATGCCATTATTCACTGAGAAAGTGGACCAGAGACTGCAAGCCACATGACTTCCTGACTAACGACACCACAAAAGAACTTATTCACTCCTTGGTTATTTCCCGCCTTGACTACTGCAACTCTCTCCTTGATTGGCCTACCCTTACACAGGCTATCCCCCCTTCAGTATATTATGAATGCTGCTGCTAGACTCCTACACCTCACTAACCAATCCGTGACTGCTGCACCTCTCTGCCAATCCCTTCACTGGCTTCCCCTACCCCACCGTGTATAATTCAAAATACTAACCACAACATACAAGGCCATCCACCACACTGCCCCCAGCTACATCACCAATCTCATCTGCAGATATCGCCACAATTGTCCTCTCCGCTCCTCCCAGGACCTCCTGCTCTCTAGCGCCCTTATTACCTCCTCCCATGCTCGCCTTCAGGACTTTTTCAGAGCCTCTCCCATCCTCTGGAACTCCATGCCCCGGTATGGCCGATCAGCCCATACCCTGTCCGCCTTTAGGAGATCCCTGAAAACTCATTTATGCAGGGAAGCCTACCCCACATGCACCTAAGAACTGTACCTGAGCCACCCCCATCAACCCATCCCCCTGCAGCTATTACCTTTTGTACCACCACCCCCCTGCTTTTAGAATGTAAGCTCCATGAGCAGGGCCCTCCTGTCCCTTCTGTATTGAACTGTATTGTAATTGTACAGTCCCCCCTCTACATTGTAAAGCGCTGAGTAAACTGTTGGCGCTATATAAATCGCGTATAATAATAATGTAGGTACTGCAACTCTCTTCCTTATGGTTATGATGCCCTGTGAAGAGTAAGATAAATGCAATATGTGTTGAACCATGCTATGGAAAATGTTGTGTTCTTCACTGTTGAAGAATAACAGTATGTTGCTGTTATGAGAAGTCATTGAAGATGTACACATTGTGCAAGTAAATGATGTCTGCAACTGAGTATTCTAGGCTGTTATCCCATTCTTTATGAGAAGATGGTGTAGTCAGAGCCTGGGTGAAGAAGTTGATAGCAGGCTCTGAAGGGGATGGGGAAGCTGATCAATCATGGGGAAAACCTGCAGATGGTATGGAGTGGTGGTAAAGAACTTCCTAGTTGTGGGACACTGCCTTGGCCCAAAGACACTGACCTACAGCTGCCATGATTAGTAAGGCCTCTAATGCCTTGTAGCATTGAACTGTGAATTAGTGAGGCACAAGTAACGGCCTGGGTTACTGACCCTCCTATAGCTAAGTATTTGTAATATGCCCCTGCATGTTCCAAAGCTTAGACAAACCTGCAGGAAGGGGTGAAACACTCAGACCATAGTCAGGGTATACATGTTCTGTGGCCAAAGTTGGATACATCTAGTGGAAGTGGTTCAATTAACACAAAATAACTGGTAAAGAGGCTGGACACATGACTTTGACTGGGCTCTCTTATTGGCATTTGGTAAGGCCACACTGCTGCTTTTCAACTGGACCTCCGTGTGATTTTAGCCTAGGCTAGGCTGTCAGAGAGCAGAAGCAACAGAGCAACAGACGAGAAAGTCTTTTTTTTTAATCAAAATAATAATAACATGATTTGGTCATGTTTACTTGTATCTTATTGCATTAATACTTGTGAATTTTAACAACAGGTCCACTTTCAATATCACGTTTTTCAGATAACAACCTTGCGTTCTCATAGGAAAATGATGAAAACAACAATGTAAATATTGTATCTGCCTTTAATTGTTTTGTTGTGTAATTCCATTCACGAGACGCCATCTGGGATTAATTAGTGTAGATGAAAATAAAAATCTTCCATCTCCTTAGATAATTAGGCTCCCTCTGGTAATTTATGGGTATTAATCATTATACTTTAACTGCTTAAAATAGACAAATATATTTAACTTAATAATAATTCTAAAAAATAGAAAAAGCAAACAGCATATGCAAATAGAAAATATGATGGGGCCTGTAAACCAGATTGGAGATCCAAAATGACAAAGGTTTGATTGGCAGCCATTGGATATTTACTAAATATGTTAGAGTTGTAGGCTTCATTTTTCTTCTCCCCTATTTTTTGGGGCCTCCTTTCCATTTAAAACCCATTGCCACAGCAGGTATATTAGCTGTAGGTCCAATATCAAGAGGACCATGAGTATGCGGGCACCCACCTGGGAACCGTGGGTGCAACATGTAGGTATCCCATTGGTACCGGGCACCACGGTCCATCTGTAATCAGGATGCCATAATCATTGATTAGCTCTCTTCTTGTCTTGTTCTTCCTTCTGTTTCTCTCTTTCTCTCTATCTATCTCTTATTTGTGTTTTGTTCTACAGGAAAACATTTGGTCTACTGCCGCTACACTGATAATCCATGCTGTGGATAGTTATGGTTTAAGGTTAGTCTACTCATTATACAACTATGTTTTCCTGTATCACTGACGCCTTGAGTGACTTAGCTCTTCCAGGGGTTGGGGGGCCTACATCCGGCACAGCTTGTTTCCTATACGGGGTGCCGGATGGACACCCGCCTCAGTCAAGTTTTCCAGTTCCACTTAGGAGTGAAGCAAGAGGAAAACTAACCTAATCTGTAGTCTATTATGTGATCTCACACGGTCTGTTAAGGCGGCCCTAGACTCGGAAGTTGTATACCTAATGCACTGTATAATGTCTTATCTTCTTATGTTTGAAAACTCAATAAAACATTTTGAAAGAGTATGCTGGCACCCTGCTAAACAGATATGGCCATCTGTGCCCTTTAACCTGTAGCAGGATAGTTCAAGAAGGAAAGCCTAAAAAAATACCCCGCATCAAACATTATCCTGGAGATAAGATGCTTCTTATGTCCTTAAAGCGGTAGTAAACCAGTCACATTTCCGGCACGTGCCAGAAATGTAACACTCCCATTGGTTGTCGTCTAAACCAAACTGTCAAACCATCCAATGGCTGGTGTCCTAGCTGATCACATGTGCAGCATCAGGGCAGTTGTAGATTAAACAGAGGCCAAGATGGCAGCTTCCTTGGCTGAAAATGATAGGATGGTTTACTACCACTTTAACAGTGCCAACTGTTATAAAAAAAAAAAGATGGCTATAAATCTATAAAAGATATCTATAAATTTGGCCATAAAGGAAGCATATGCATGGCCATATTTATAGATACCCGCCAGTGGACATACCCCTGCCTCTCATAGGGCAGATTCAGGCTGCTTTGGTTTGCTACTTTTTTCAATATACAAGATTTTGTCATTTGGGCGAAGCTATACAGAATAATTATTGGGCTTTGTTTTTATGGCTCTCCCCCCACTTTCCCTCTCCTGCATTCATAGGTGTATGGGCTGATATGCAGCAGCAACATCCAACTTAGTTAGTGCTCAGACCCTATTTGTTCAATCCTTATATATTTTGCGTTAATGTGCGTTATTTGGCACTGTACATTTACTGTATCGTTTGTACCCTAGAACCTCTTGCATACATCCTGTTAACATCCCTGAGGAAGATGGGAACTTCAGCTATCAGCCTTTCAAACGAAGTTAGTTTAGAGAACCATAGAGTAGGGGTAATAGATAGAGAATAATGTCTTATCTGCATATCCATATAAGGTGGTGTTCGGTAAATTATATCTTTCCTTGAGTAGGGGATTGGTTAATTGGATCCACCACCTGGCGGAAGTGAAACAGTATCATCTGATACCATGGGCGAGACATTAAGGCAGTCAAACTATCCGGTCCTTCAGTATTAAGATAGCAGTCCTCAAAGAGGCCCCCCAACATTAGTACGCGCTTGTAAGTCAAAGCTTTGCACAAACCGCGGAGAAAGGACATGGAGGGCAAGAGCCGGTCAGAGGTCACTGACACCCCCGCAATTTATCATTATCAGTGGCCAGGAGTCAGTATTTGATTGCAGTCAGGACACTTTTTAAGTCCAGGAAGAATGAAAGTAGTAGATTGAATTTAGGAGCATAGAGTGATTTCTATGAGTTGATTAGAACCCTTATGCTTCCTTTTTGCACTTCCTGCAGTTGTTTACTGCAGTATAGACATTGCCACAAAGAGGAGAGAGAGTTCAATGGTAAATTGAGGTAGAGAGGTATCTCTCAGTTTACAAGTAAAAAAACACACATCAGACAAATCTACTTTAATAAAGTCCTAAACATTTTTAGGCATCGTCCCTAGGTTTCCTGGTGCATGGGCACGGTGCACCCTGTGAGAGTTGATTGATTAATACTAGGGATGGGCCTGAGGTTCGAGTCGAATGTAAGTTTGCCCGTTCGTCAAATTGAGAACATTATGGGGCGTTTGCAACGACTTCGGCGCCGCAGAGCACCCCATAATGCGTTGCCCGCAGATGGCGTGCATAGCTCCTCCTCCATGGGAGTGCTCCCTCCATCGTCCCGCTGTTTGTTATGAGAGTTTATTTATATGGCGGGGCCACCCGGCGACATAAGCGAGCGACCCCATCCCTTCTGACATCATGTGACGTCAGAGGGGGCGGGTCATGCACGTACGTCACCGAATGGTCCCACCCTGCCATATAAATAAAACGTCAACACAAAGAGAGCTCAGTCGGCCCAAGTCCCATGGAGGAGAGGCTGTTGCGTTTTTTTTCTTTTCCAGGTCCATCGCGCGCCGTGATTGATGATGGATTACAAGGGGGGACACTTAATTTTATTTTTTAATAAAGGACTTGTCCCGAATTGTCTCCTGTGTTTTTTTTCTTTGTTTGACACTTCTGTTGAATTAGTAGGGGTACGATGTACCCAATACTAATTCACATGGGGGGGTCGGGATCTGGGGGCCCCCTTATTAAAGGGGGCTTCCAGATTCCGATAAGCCCCCCCACCCGCAGACCCCCACTGGGCCCAGGGTTGTGGGGAAGAGGCTCTTGTCCCCATCAACATTGGGACAAGATGCTTTGAGGTGGGGGGCGCAGAGCCCCCCCGCCCCAAAGCACCCATTCTCCCCATGTTGAGGGCATGTAGCCTGGTACAGTTCAGGAGGGGGGGCGCTCACTCATCCCCCCTATCCTGGCTGACCAGGGCTGCATGCTCGGATAAGGGTCTTGTTTGGATTGTAGGGGGGAGCCCACATCAGTTTTTTTTTTAAATTGCGGCACGGGGTTCCCCTTAAAATCCAAACCAGAACCAAAGGGCCCGGTTTGGACTGGGGGCGGCATGCAAATTTTTTCTGTGATTTTTTGTATATTGCTGGGAGCCGGCAATACATTACAGCCGCAATAATACCACCATTGCGGTGGCTATGTTCTGATCATCACAGAGGTGAGCCCTTTTACAGGCAGACTAAGGGGACACCCCCAGGCACGATATTTGAAGGAATATTTCATTTTTATTGTTTCACTTTAAGCATTATTAAAATCAATTCTCCTGAAAAAAACTATACATTTAAAAAATTTTCATTGACACATGTCCCCTAGGGCAGGACCTAGGTCCCCATACACTTTTTAGGGAAATAACGTTGCATTTAAACCTTTAAAATGAGCACTTTTAATCTTTCATGTTCGGGTCCCATAGACTTTAATGGTGTTTGAATGTTCGCATAAACTGTTTGTCTGTTCGCATGTTCTGGTGCGAACCGAACCGGGGGTGTTCGGCCCATCCATAATTAATACCAATAGGAGGGACTACTTGTTGTGTTATAAGAGGCCATTGTTGTTATTTATTCACCAAACTGCTCATCCCTACTGCATAGAGATGATTCCTTCCTTGGTATACAGTAAATTACACAACCTTCTGTGGGTGTAATCCAAAAAGGTTTGCCCCTTGGACCTTCAGTTAGTACACACAACAGGAGTAATGATTTGGGGAGCATCGAGAATGTATAACCTGACTGGTTATGTTGAGGTGTGCCAATACCAACCAATAAGCCCTTCACGGGACCAGTGTTATGGAACCAGCACAGCAAAAACTTCTTAAAAATGCAAAATATCCAATTAAATAAAAAATACAAAAACACAATTAAAAAATTGCAAATGAAGTATAAAAATACTGTCGGTTGTCTGACTGTATCCTTTCCTTCATGTAGGATTTTCGTCTTTCTTAAAAATTAATTTCTTTGGTTTAAGTTGTCTTTTAGTGTCTTTACTCTGAATCATGAATGCCCACAATGAAAGAATCTTACATATAGTAAAAAATGGAGCTGTAGCGTCATAGAAAAAATGGAGGTTCACTGGCTAAAGTGCGTGTACTGTAAGCATAACAATATTTTTTATTTTTTTTTAAAATGCTTTTGGTTTGTTAAATGTACTATTGAAGTCAGTGTTATTAGCCCTGCTTAGTTCTCCTCTGTGAACTACAAAACACCTCTGCCTATGTTATAGAGCAGAGCGGAGACAAAGTAACATAGTTCCAAAAGGATAAAGTACAGCAAGTGAATGTTGTCACTCTAAGAAAAGATGTGTGTTACTGGCAGGATCACCAGGTGAATATATAGAGAAAAAAATATCTGAAAAACAAAAGTAATGCAGCCACCACATTTAAGGACTGGTAAGCTGCAATATGTTAAGAACCAGTTCAAGCACAGGCAGTATGTCAAGGTCAGTTCCTGAAGGGTTTTACTAAATGTGGTAACTGGAATCTCCAAATAATAATTTACTCTTTATCAGGCAGCCTCACTGCTCATGGACCATTTACTTCTCTAAGCTGACCTTACACTATTAGAATTTCATTCAAAATTTTTCATTTCAAAGCGGAGTTCAACCCAGAAATATTTTTTACATCATTCAAGTCCTTTGCCTATATAGACTTACCTTTGAAGGAAAAAACATTTTTATACTCACCCTAAGTCACTTGTTGCTAGGTGGTCTCTGTAATCTGCCCCTTTTAGGTCCTAGGCTCTTCTCCTCACTTCCTTCTTTCCCTGGCCTCCTGGGAGATGTGACTCATCATTTCCCAGGAGTCAGTGGGCTTCCCTGTACTGTAAAATCGTGTTATTTCCAGACAGGAAATGACGCGATTTAAGGCGGACCGAGATCGAGGAGTGCATGATGGTTACCCACCATGCACTTCTTTCAGGAAGAGATGCCAGGAGACCCAGGATGGGCTTCAGATGCCCTCACCAAAAATGGAAAAGTCCAGCAGTGAAAGAAACGAAATTGTGAGTACAAAAATACATGGAATTACTAGGCGGTTTGAAAGTAAGGAAACAAAAGGTTACATCTATTTATTATTAAAAGAGTGAATGGCAAAAAAAAAAAAATTCTGTGTAGAACTCCGCTTTAAGACCATTCATTCCATTTTCTAATGGTCATTGGGGTCAAATTGATGTTTTTGCTTCCTTTCTGTCCTTTCCCTCCCTTACTTTCCCTTTTGATCACACCCTCACACCTTGCCTACTCAAAGGCACCTCCTTCCGTTCTCCCTGTCCCTCCCCATCCTCTGACCACCTTGTGCAGACCAGCTACTGGCTGGGCAAATGTCCATAGTCATGGGTTTGGGAGCGCATTAATGCGCGCACCCCTCACTAATGCTGGTGCCAAGCGGGCTATTTAAACAGTCTTCTGGATAGACTCATTGCTGTTTGGTCTGCAGCTTCTGTGTGTTGTTCCTGATTCCGTGTGACCTCTGATCTTGATCTGGCATACCCCCAACCTGTGACTGCCTGCTTCATACCCTGACCCCCGGATTGCCTATTGGATTCCGCTTCTGCCTCCTGATTCTGCTTGATTGATCTCCTGGTACCGACTCAGCTTGTGGCCCGACTATTCTGCTATCTGCCGTCTATGCCTGAACTTCCCGACCGCTACCAACCCAGCTTGTCTGACCCTGCATCTTGCTCATTCAGCTCGCTACATCTGTCAGCCCAGCAAGTCCTCATCTGGGTCCTGCTTCCAGCTGCCTACTACAGTCTGCCAAGTTCCATGCCAGCTCTTCTACTACCAGCCTGCTTGCCGCCACATCCACCTGCTGACTGCTGCCACGCAGTCTACTGGACTGATTATCCACTTGCCGACCATCAACCGCAGGTTGACGGCGACTAGGTGGCTCTCCTGCGCAAACCGCCGTCATCTGACGGCGGCTGCCAGATCGCGCACTGTGATCGCGCGCGCCCCGCCGGAGGCACGCTCGTGCGCTCACTGTGTCCGGGGAGGGCCAGGGAGCGGGTGCGGCGGACTCGATCTCGCTACCCGCGATGCCCCCCCGGAGTGTAAGTAAACACGGACCTCCGTTCTGTTAGAGGGGGAAGGGAGTGATCACAGCCTTCCTCTACATGGAAGCTGTGATCACTCCCCTCCCCCTGCCAGTCAAACAGTAAGACAGTTAGAACACGCCCAGGGAACACAGTTAACCCTTAGAGTGCCCCCTGCAGGTTAACCCCTTCACTGCCAATGGCAATTACACGGTAATCAGTGCATTTTTATAGCACTGATCGCTGTATAAATGCCAATGGTCCCAAAAAAGTGTCAAAATGTTCAGACATGCCCATTGCAATATCGCAGTACCGCTAAAAATCGCAGATCGCCGCCATTACTAGTAAAAAATAAAAAAAAATAAAAACCCCAGAAATGAATTCTCATCATCCATAAACACGGCAACTTTTGCGCAAACCAATCAATAAACGCCGATTGCGATTTTTTTTATCACAAATATGAGGAAGAATATAAATCGGCCAAAACCGATGAAAAAAAAAGTTTTTTTTATATATATTTTTTTAATTTGTATTTTAGCAAAAAGTAAGAAATTTGAGTTTCTTTGCAAAATTGTCGCTCTTCTTTTGTTTATAGCGGCGATCAGAAATGACGCAGCGGTGATCAAATACCACCAAAAGAAAGCTCTATTTGTGGGAAAAAAAAGGATGCAAATTTCGTCTGGGTACAACGTCGCACGACCGTTAAAGCGACGCAGTGCCGAATCACAAAAATGGCTCTGGTCAGGAAGGGGGCAAATCCTTCCGGGGCTGAAGTGGTTGTAGGCACTCCTATGTCACCGTGCTCCTGTGGCTGCTGTCTCGCTATCAGTGGCCCCCGAGCCGAGCTGTACAAGAGGCCCTCCTCTACACTTCAGGCTCACCCACCAGGTAGGTGACACCATGGCTATGTGTTAGTATTGGACTGATTTTTTGATTTTCTTTTTCTCAGATTACTGTTTTGCCAGTTTTAGTCAGTCTTTTACACTTGAGATTGTATTGATGCTATGACGGTATGTATCTGGTCAATGTTTGTATTCTACTTGACCCTTTGCAAAATAAACGTATTACAATAAAAAAAAATACAACAATTGATGTTCGTTTTTGACCTCCATGACGAGAAATACGAAGGAGAAGAATTGAGATTTTTTTTCTTGGACTAACGAATTTCCAACAGTGTTCCTTCAGGAAAATCCATTCATTCCAAAATCAAATGTTAAAATCAAACAAAATTAAGTACTTTCAAATGAGGGTTAAATCATCGTTTGTCCTGTTTACCTTCTTTCCTCCAGACCAGCGTTTCTCAACTGGGGTGCCGCGGGAACCTTGGGGTGCCGTAAAGAGTGCTGCAAAAAAAACTTCCTCAATGAAGGCAGACAGTTAAAAAAAATAATTCTTCATTGCTGGTTTAAGCCACGTTTTTAGCTGTAGTGTCAGTTTGCTGTGTTTTTTGCTGACCTTAAACCTCCTCTGGTACTCCGGGCTATGCGGGCTGATGGCCCATGTCCTGCCAACTGGCGATGGTTGCTAAGGAGTGGGTCGGGGGCGCGCCCTGCATTCTTCTTTGGATGCCCTCACTTGGCTCCATGGCTGAAAAGGAAATTACAGGTTGGCAGGGCTGTCTCACGTGCTCGCTTCGGAGTTCGTATGGAATTCTCCTCCCCGGCGGGGATGTGGCTGCATAGGTGGCTGCTATGGCTGATCTAGCAGCTGAAGATGAAGGAGCAGAGGGGGAAGTCTTGTAAGTCTCCCTTCATCTCCAATGGAGCAGTAAGTGGCAGAGGGAGAGAGGCTTCTGCTCAATGACTGGCATCACATACTTTTCATTGACTGACACTGCATACTGTTCACTGATGCTACCGTACCGCACACTTACTGACGCTATCATACTGCACCCTGACTGGCCTACCACTGCATACTGCCCTATCCTGCCAGTACATACTGCTCACTGATTTCTACAGATACAAGGCAACTCTGCATCACAACCTACTGACCGCTGCACTCTGCCTGACATACTGCCTTTTAGGTCTTGATCACACCAGGTATGGTGCGGAAACGTGAGCGAAATCTCATATTTTCCCGCACTGAACATAAAACCACTGCCCTTTGCAGACCACATAGGAGCCATTAATTCTTTTTTTTTTTTCAAAGTCTTTATTGATAGAGACACGTTGATGTAACCATCAGAACAGAACAATATATAAATCTGCCATTTTCTTACACATGAGAAGGATATTCTGAATAACAAAAGTAAATCATACAAGTCACAGAGCAGGTATAACGGGTGGGTTTCCGTCCTGGCAGCTCCAGGCCAACTTCGGGAGGCATGACGGGACTCAACCAGGTGAGGTTCTATCAGGTGCGTCCCCACATCTGTTTGATTGGTGGATTACTGGGCATTGGTGCTGACTATCATTTACCATCTGGGGACACATAGGTTGTGTTCGGGTTTACAGGTACCAGACCTCTATGTTCTGTATAAATTTGTATTGATCTAAGTGTCAATCCCTATTTAGAGTTCTATGGATTACTTTGATGCTATATACATACACAACTATATGTGTGCTTATCATTTACAGGAACTACATCCACAATTGAATCCCGTAAACTTCTGAAGAAGCGTTATATTGAAACGCGAAACATGTGAAGTCAAGAACCCAATTGCACGGACGTGGTTGCGCTGTTGTACCATCGATTCCCCCATACTTCTCGTTTGTACCAATTGGTATTGGGCTGATCACAATTCCATCCTTGTCAGAGAGGTTACAGCCACTATGGGTATTCAGGGTCATTTTTTCCTACCCAGGGGGTTGCAGTCCACTTCCCTGCAATAGTTCTTGGGATTCAAAGAGATTTTTAAACTAATATGTTTTAATATGAAATTAATAAATTGTATATTTTTTTATATTTTGTGCAGTATCATTATTTTTGTATAGTACCGATAAAGTCCCAATCTTCCAATTGTTCTGCTCTTTATTCTGAACCAGGTGAGTGTCTTGATGCACCACACAAGAAAAGAGAAGATAATGTGTAAGAGACTAAGAGACGGGGGAGCAAGAGGATGCTCACATATATCAGAGGGGAAGATGAATCAAAAAGGGAGGGGGGGGGGGGGATGGGAGAGAAGAAAAGAAAAAAAAAAGGTGGGAAGTGAATGGCTATCCAGAGCGATGGGGTGTGTTCACCTAAGTAACCGGGGGGCGGGTGGATTTCAGCCATCAGGACTATCTTCCAGTAGTGTCCTACCCTCATCTGAGTAGACAGACATGTTCCAATAGGACCATGGCTTAATGTATTGCTCTCTCTTGTTTTGGGCAGTGAGAACTAAGTCCTCTAGGGCAGTGTTCCCCAACCCTGTCCTCAAGGCCCACCAACAGGTCATGTTTTCAGGATTTCCATTATTTTGCACAGGTGATTTGATCAGTTTCACTGCCTTAGTAATTACCACATTTGATTCATCTGAGGGAAATCCTGAAAACATGACCTGTTGGTGGGCCTTGAGGACTGGGTTGGGGGAACACTGCTCTAAGGGGTTAACTGTGCTCCCTCAGTGTGTTCTAACTGTATGGGGGCTGGGCTGGCAGGGGGAGGGGAGTGATCACGGCTTCCATATACAGGAAGCCTGTGATCACAGCCCTTCCCCCTCTGTCAGAA
>BLSH010454109.1:46371-58619 GCA_018402905.1 Glandirana rugosa
CGGCCGTGGTAAAAATTTTCACACAGCATAGTTTAACGTACGTGATACCATGGTACGTAAAATCGTCCGTGCTTATGTAAGTAACCTACACACCCCCACGGTAATGTTTAATTACCGAGGAGCCACGACCTCTACGGTCCTTCTCGTCCCCTGACATGAGTGATGAAAGACCTGAACGGGTTCTTAGTTCGGAAAGACCAGACTCCATTCTTCTTATAGAGTTGTTAAATGTCTAAAGGGCTAAGGGCTCCTAGGACGGAAGAAGGACGTGGTGACAAGTGTTTAGAGGGAGTTCTGTATATTTTTCACTGCCTTAGTAATTACCACATTTGATTCATCTGAGGGAAATCCTGAAAACATGACCTGTTGGTGGGCCTTGAGGACTGGGTTGGGGAACACTGCTCTAGGTCATTGATATTTCTGACTTTATTAAGCCACATGGCAATAAAGGGGGGGTGAGGATCTCTCCAATGTAGGGTGATACAAGCCCTGGCGGCATCAATCAGGTGACGAAGGATTGATTTTTTTATATGTCTTGAGGGAGATTTGTGAACAGTGGTGCAGGAAGAAGGCAGGATCCTCGGGAATCGGGAAATCTGTAAATTGTTGAGATATTCTTCTTACCTCAGACCAGAAAGGCTTGATTCTTGGGCAAGTCCAGAAAGTAGTGAGTACAGTCCCCTGCTCTTCCTGGCATCTCCAGCACCGAGGAGCCATTAATTTGTAATGGCACCCCCACACATCCAATGAATGTATTCGTGCCTGCTAAAATGCATGGTACCATAGTGCATGCAATTTGATACGACACACTTTTAAAAATGGTGCCGGCTCCTTTTTTGTTTTTTTCACGCGTACAGGGCAGACCATGTGTGGGAATGCGCAAAAAGGCCCATACTTGGACGCACCTCCTGGGGTGCTCCAAGATTGTACAGAGCTTTAAAGGATACCTTGACTCAAAAAAGGTTGAGAAACACTGCTCCAGACTGTTCACATTAAGTTCCTGAAGTCTCTCCAGATTAATTTTATCCCTCAGACCTCTTACCGTTTTTGTTGCCTGTTTTATCTTATGGAGACCTCACTTATAAAAAGGTATTGATAAGACAAAACGAGCCCAGAGACGGTTAACAAACATGGTGCAAGGTCTGAAGGATTAAACTTAAAGGAACTTAAAGTAGAACTTAAAGAGGAAGTATACCCTGGTGGGGTTTACTTCCTCTATGCCCCCCCCTGTAAAGTAGAAACATAATGGGCTACTATGCATCACATAGTAACCCATTGTGTGCCACTTACCTGCAAACGAAGCGTGCGGCGTCCAGTGATGTCCCCTCTCCTGGCAGCATCCATCTTCAGCTCCTCTTCCTTCCGGGGGCCGCGACTTTAGCGCTGTGATTGGCGTGGGAGCCGCCAGTCATGGCACGGTCGCAGTGGAGGAACGGCACACACTGCGCATGTGCCGACATGACGTTGGCACATGCAAAACACTGCATATCTCCTGAACCGTACAGGTTTAGGAGATATGCAGTGCACCTACAGGCAAGCCTTATTATAGGCTTACCGGTAGGTTAACCACTTCAATACTATGCACTTAGAACACTTTACTACCAGACCAATTTTCAGTTTTCAGTGCTGTTGCGCTTTGAATGACAATTGCGCGGTCGTGCGACGCTGTACCCAAACAGATTTTTTATCATTTTGTTCCCACAAATAGATCTTTCTTTTGGTGGTATTTGATCACCCCTGCGGTTTTTATTTTTTGCGCTACAAATAAAAAAAGACCCAAAATTTTGAAAAAAAAAAAAATTCTCTATTTTTGTCACAAAACTTTGTAAATAAGTAAATTTTCTCCATCACTGGTGGGCACTGATGAGGCTACACTAACGGACACTGATGTGGCAGTACTGATTGGCACTGATGAGGCGGCACTGATGAGGTGACACTGATGATGAGGCACTTATTTGCAGCGATGATGAGCACTGTTAGGCGGCACTGATAAGCAGCACTGACGGGTACTGAGAGGTGGCACTGATATACAGCACTGATGGGTACTGATATGAAGCACTGACGGACACTGCTAAGTGGCACTGATAGGCACTCATAGACAGCACTGATTGGCACTCATAGGCGGCACTGGGCACTGATAGGTGGCACTGATGGGCACAGATAGGTGGGCACTGGTAGGTGGCAATGGTGGGCACTGATATGTGGCCCTGGTATGCATTGATAGGGGCACTGGTGGGCACTGATAGGGGCTCATTCCCTGGTGGTCTAGGGTGGCATCTGAAGGTGACACTGAGTGCCATCCACACTGAGCATTATGTCACTTACCTGGTGGTCTAGGGGGTTCCCCCTGGTGGTCCAGATCGGCTCTCTGGTGGTCCCTGGTCGGCTCCCTGGTGGTCCTGGGTGGGCACATCCCTGGTGGTCCCTGGGCAGGCTCCCTGGTGGTCTAGGTTGGCGATCCGAGGGAGGGCTGTGCTGATAAATCATCAGCACAAACCCTCCCTGTCAGGGATGCAGCCGATCAGCTCTCCACTCCTCAGGTCTGCAGACCTGAGTACAGGAAAGATGATAAATGGCTTTCCTGTATTACACTGTGACCAGCCGTGATTGGTCACGGCTGGTCACATGGTAAAGTGCTTCGGATTGAAGCGCTTTACCGAGATCACCGCGATGCGCGCCCCCCGGGCGCGCGGCGGCTTGTTATCCTGACCACGTCATATGACGTCCAGTCAGGATAACTAAGCCACTTCCCGGCTGTCATTTTGCATACGGCGGTCGGGAAGTGGTTAAAGTGGTTGTCACAAGCTGACAACCACTTTAAGGCCCATACACATGGTACAATTATCGGCCAACAACGGTTGCCCGACAGCCTGTTCTTCGATAATCTGACTGTTAGTACGCTCCATTCAACAGCCGACTTTCAATGATCGTCCAACAGAAGTTGTCTGGGAAGACTAGAAAACTTTGGTCTGCCAACTAGGTATCGTCCGATTTTCGGCTCGTCTGTACAGAAGTTGGCCAAACAAAAGTTAGAAGTGCAACCACGCATGCTCTGAATCCAGGAAGTGTTCGGTCGTGTAAACCTGCGTCCGTAATTCACAATTCACATTCACCTGAACTTCCTCTTTATACGCTCGTAACACTTCACTACGTTCGGCTTTGTCGAACGATTACTTTACTCACGTCAGTATGCTAGACCAAACCGCCGACATCCAATTTGGAAAAAAGTTGGACGTGCGGTCATACGATCGTCGGTGCGTGTGTACGAGGCTTTTTTTTTTGTATTGAATAGAGTGTAGAGGGATTAGAACAACTGTCAGTTTTTATTGCTGTCTGTGAAACAGTAAATAAGACAACAGTAAAGTTGACCCAATTTTTTTCTATGATGTGAAAGATGACGTTAAGATGACGTTACGCCGAGTAAATTGATACTCAACATGTCATGCTTCAAAATTGTGCCCGCTTGTGGAATGTCAACAAACTTTGGCACTTAAAAATCTCCATCGGCGACGTTTAAAATTTTCTACAAGTTACTAGTTTTGAGTTACAGAGGCGGTCTTTTCCTAGAATTATTGCTCTCGCTCTAACAATTGCGGCGATACCTCACATGTGTGGTTTGAACACCGTTTTCATATGCGGGTGTGACTTTTGTATGCGTTCGCTTCTGCGCGCAAGCTTTCGCTCTAAGGATCGCGGTGATACCTCACATGTGTGGTTTACTTACGTACTTATGTATGCATTCGCTTCTGCACGTGAGCTCGGCAGGACGGGGCGCTTTAATTTTTTTTTTTCTTATATATTTTATTTTTTAATTTTACACAATTAAAAATATTTTTTGGGTCACTTTTATTCCTATTACAAGGAATGTAATAGAAAAAAGCATGACAGGACCTCTTTAATGTGAGATCTGGGGTCAAAAAGACCCCAGATCTCACATTTACATTTAAATCCAATAAAAAAAAATATATACATACTACACCATGGAGTCCCCCCTTCCTTCCTTGTTTATGAACATGTGAGAAGTGAAGAGTCCATCTCGGGAACAAAGGAACCGTGTCTGGATGAGGATCTGATGACCATCACCCCCCACACAGTGCCCAAGTTCGGTAGAGATACGTTGGAAGACTCCATTTATCCATCTCTACTAGACCCATTGGGGTCGCTCTGGGAGGTAAGAGGCCAGGCATCCCACGGATGAAGCGTGCTGAGCAGGGATTCCACGGGCTGGGCCACCCTGTCCCTCCCTCCCCTTCTTTGGTGATAGCTTTCCAGCTTCTTTGTGTACAGTGACTCAACGTTTGGAGCCAGCAATAGATCATTTGGAACTCTTTTTTATATTATTACAATTCCAGAATATTCACTTTGGGACATTTGCAAAATATTTTTTATATTTATTTTTATTTATTTTTCTTTTTATTAATTCATTTTTTCCCAATCCAATATATTCTACTGATTTCATCATGCTCTATGCTGGTCCAACTCCATTTTTTTATTCGCAGCACTTTTTTGCACAGACACTTTGTTTGAACTATATAAGTCATATTATCACTATTGCACTTTGTTTATACTTAACATATCTGATTGTATTCGTATTGAGTGGAAATATCTCATTTATATTGCATTTGCGCTTTATTTTGTATTTGCACGCATACATGGAAAGATTTTGATTGTATAAGATTCCGATTGATGCACAGATGACCTCCGGTGGTGAATGTTAGTTACTACACTTGATAATCCTCTCTATTAACCACTTCAGCCCCGGAAGGATTTGCCCCCTTCCTGACCAGAGCCCTTTTTGCGATTCGGCGCTGCGTCGCTTTAACTGACAATTGCGCGGTCGTGCGACGTTGTACCCAAACAAAATTTGCGTCCTTTTTTTCCCACAAATAGAGCTTTCTTTTGGTGGTATTTGATCCCCACTGCGTCATTTCTGATCGCCGCTATAAACAAAAGAAGAGCGACAATTTTGCAAAAAAAAAACAAATTTCTTACTTTTTTCTAAAATACATCAGTTTTGGCCGATTTATATTCTTCCTCATATTTGTGATAAAAAAAAATCGCAATCGGCGTTTATTGATTGGTTTGCGCAAAAGTTGCCGCATTTACGGATGATGAGAATTAATTTCTGGGGTTTTTATTTATTTTTTTTTTTTTTACTAGTAATGGCGGCGATCTGCGATTTTTAGCGGTACTGCGATATTGGGGCGGACATGTCGGAACATTTTGACACTTTTTTGGGACCATTGGCATTTATACAGCGATCAGTGCTATAAAAATGCACTGATTACTGTGTAAATGCCATTGGCAGTGAAGGGGTTAACCTGCAGGGGGCGCTCTAAGGGTTAACTGTGTTCCCTGGGCGTGTTCTAACTGTATTAGTGTTTGACTGGCAGGGGGAGGGGAGTGATCACGGCTTCCATATAGAGGAAGGCTGTGATCACTCCTTTCCCCCTCTAACAGAACGGAGATCCGTGTTTACTTACACAGCCTTTGTTCTTTCACTCCAGGGGGGGCATCGCGGGTGGCCGGCGGAGATCGAGTCCGCCGCACCCGCTCCCTGGCCCTCCCCAGACACAGTGAGCATGCGGGCGCGCCTCCGGCAGCGCGCGCGCGCTCACAGTGCGCGATCTGGCAGCAGCCGTCAGATGACGGCGGTTTGCGCAGGAGAGCCACCTTGTCGCTGTCAACCTGCGGTTGACGGTCGGCAAGTGGTTAAGAGTGCTTAGATAACCTCTGGTGGTGAATTCTAGTTATCACACTTTTTTCATTTAAAGTTAGATTTTACAGTTTTGTGGATTTATTTCTTTTTTACACTGCACTTTACATATATAGCACATTCTGATTGCCTTTATGCTGGACCCGATTATGTTTATATTGCAATTGCACTTTATTTAAGTCAGACTTAGATTGTCACACATACATAGAAAGATCTACAGGGTGGGCCATTTATATGGATACGCCTTAATAAAATGGGAATGGTTGGTGATATTAACTTCCTGTTTGTGGCACATTAGTATATGTGAGGGGGGAAACTTTTCAAGATGGGTGGTGACCATGGCGGTCATTTTGAAATCGGCCATTTTGAATCCAACTTTTGTTTTTTCAATAGGAAGAGGGTCATGTGACACATCAAACTTATTGGGAATTTCACAAGAAAAACAATGGTGTGCTTGGTTTTAACGTAACTTTATTCTTTCATGAGTTATTTACAAGTTTCTCATTGTTTACAGCCATTGACATGTCGCTGAGGTTAACACATGCGGAGCGGATAGAAACTGTGTTGATGTCTGGTGAACGCAGTAACCGGGTCATTGCAGCAAATTTCAATGCAACACAGCCTACGAGACCTCCCATCTCCCATGCTACAGTTAGCAAACTGCTTGCTAAGTTTCGTGAAACTGGTTCAGTGTTGGATTTGCCAAAATGTGGACGCATGAAATCTGTCACTAATGAAGAAACATCAGTGGCTGTCCTAGCTTCATTCAGCAAGAGCCCACAGCGCAGCACTCGCCGCATGTCACTGGAGAGTGGCATTAGTCAAACATCTCTTCGGCAGATATTAGCTACTCACAAATGGCACCCTTACAAACTCCAGCTACTGCAGCATCTCAACGAGGATGACCCAGATCGGCGCACTGAATTTGCAGAATGGGCAAAACAAAAATTGGAATAGGACCCTCAGTTTACGCAGAAGATTTTGTTCAGTGATGCGGCAAACTTTTTTGTGAATGGTGAAGTTAACAAACAAAACCACCGCTATTGGTCTGACACTAACCCACATTGGATAGATCCCTCCAAGACTGTTGGAACCAAAAAATTGATGGTATGGTGTGGTATATGGGGTACAAAGATAGTGGGGCCATTCTTCATCAATGGAAACCTCAAGGCACTGGATATGCAAAATTGCTACATGATGATGTGTTTCCCTCTTTATGCACTGAAGCTGGCACGTTCCCTGAGTTTTTCCAGCAAGATGGTGCACCACCACATTATGGGTGTCCAGTCCGAGCATTCCTAGATGAACAGTTTCCTGGAAAGTGGATTGGTCGTCGTGGGCCAGTTGAATGGCCCCCAAGGTCTCCCGATCTGACCTCCTTAGACTTTTATCTTTGGGGTCATCTGAAGGCAATTGTCTATGCTGTGAAGATACGAGATGTGCAGCACCTGAAACTACGGATACTGGAAGCCTGTGCTAGCATTTCTCCTGCAGTGCTGCTATCAGAGTGTGAAGAGTGGGAGAAGAGGGTTGCATTGACAATCCAACACAATGGGCAGCACATTGAACACATGTTATAAGTGGTCAGAAACTTGTAAATAACTCATGAAAGAATAAAGTTATGTTAAAACCAAGCACACCATTGTTTTTCTTGTGAAATTCCCAATACGTTTGATGTGTCACATGACCCTCTTCCTATTGAAAAAACAAAAGTTGGATTCAAAATGGCCGACTTCAAAATGGCCGCCATGGTCACCACCCATCTTGAAAAGTTTCCCCCCTCACATATACTAATGTGCCACAAACAGGAAGTTGATATCACCAACCATTCCCATTTTATTAAGGTGTATCCATATAAATAGATTGATTGTAATGTGGTGATTGCACAGACGACATCTTGTGGTGATTCTAGTTATTACACCATCTTTTTTAAGTTGGATTTTTTCTATATTCACATACTTTTTGATGCTTAATCTTTTCTGACCCTATGGGCAGATTATATTATTACCTTTTTTGGTGAGCGCTACACATTCTCTAATCCAAATATTTTTTTTTGATATCAGGTCACCTTATCTGTGTTGGCAGCTAACACCTTATTTTACCTACTGGTTTGCGCACTAGTTCTATTTACCCTTCATAAAAATAAGATGTGAAAGATAATGTTACGCGACAAACTTTGGCACTTAAAAATCTCCACTTTTAACAATTTCTACAGGTTACCAGTTTCAGTTACAGAGGCGGTCTTTTCCTAGAATTATTGCTCTCACTCTAACAATCGCGGTGATACCTCACATGTGTGGTATGAACGCCGTTTTCATATGCGGGCGCGACTTTCGTATGCGTTCGCTTCTGCGTGCAAGCTCGGCAGGACTGGGCGCTTTAAAAAATTATTTTTCTTATTTATTTTAGTTTTTATTTTTACACTGCCCATTTAAAAACTTTTTTTAGGTCACTTTTATTCCTATTACAATGTAAACATCCCTTGTAATAGAAAAAAAGCATGACAGGACCTCTTTAATGTGAGATCTGGGGGTCAAAAAGACCTCACATCTCATATTTACACTTAAAGCGGAGTTCCGCCCACATAATTTTTTTTTATAGCATCCACCTAGTTAGTATTCATTACATAAATAAAGTAATTGATCGCTTTAAATCTAGAGAGTCTTCCTATTTATTTTGTACTTACATTGCTGATTTTTTCTTTACTGGGAGTTCCCATCTTAGCTGTGGGCATGTGAAGCCACTCGCACCCTCCTCGAGTCTCTTCCCGGATAAGGTGTATGCTGGGTAACCAGTATGCACCTCTCAATCTCGAGTGTATGTCTCATTGCCATAACAACGGGCGGCGACGGAGGAAGGTCCCATCCCGTTGTTATGGCAACATAAATAACATGTCTCTCCCCCCACAAAATCACGTAATTTCCTGTTTGGAAATAACATGATTTTACAGCTCAGGGATGCCCACTGATTCATGGGAAATGATGACTCACATCTCCCATGAGCCCAGGTGAGGCAGGAAGTGATGAATGCCGCAGATCAGGAAGTGGAAGATTACAGGGACCACATAGAACAGGGCACTTAGAGTGAGTATAAAAAAAAATTCCCAAAGGTGATTCATCATGCATAGAGGATTTGAAATATATAAAGATATATTTGTGGGCGGAACTCCGCTTTAAATGCAATTAAAAAATGTGAAAGATAATTTTACGCCGAGTAAATTGATACCCAGCATGTCATGCTTCAAAATTGCGCCCACTCATGGAATGGCGACAAACTTTGGCACTTAAAAATCTCCATTGGCAGCATTTAACAATTTCTACAGGTTATCACTTTTGAGTTACAGAGAAGGTCTAGTGCTAGGATTATTGCTCTCGATCTAACGATCCACATGTGTGGTTTGAACACTGGTTTCATATGCGGGTGCGACTTACATTTGCGCTCGCTTCTGCGCGTGAGCTCAGTGTGACGGGGCGCTTTACATTTTTTTTCTATTTTCTTTTACATATTATTCCTTATTTTTACACTGTCCGTTTAAAAAAAAAAAATTGGGCCACTTTTAATCCTATTACAAGGAATGTAAACATCCCTTGTAACAGAAAAAAAGCATGACAGGACCTCTTTAATGTGAGATCTGAGGTCAAAAAGACCTCACATCTCACATTTACACTTAAATGCAATAAAAAAAAAGTCTTTAGAAAAAAAAAAAATTCCCCTATAAGACCATTGGGCGGAAGTGACGTTTGACGTCGCTTCCGTCATCCAATGTTATGGAGCCAAGTGGGGGCCATCTTTCCCTCACTCAGCTTCCAGCCTCACAGGGGAAAGGACCCTATCGTCTCTGCCGAGCGTCGGGAGGGGGGTACCTCTCCCGCCGCCGATAAAAGTGATCTCGCTGTGAATCCACCACAGAGACCATTTTTATCTGACAGAGGACCGCTCGATGTTTTAAATAAAATACTGGGGTTATGGTAGCTATCTGCTTACCCCCGGTATTTAACATCAAACAGCCGGCGTAAAACAACGGCAGACGGTCCTTAAGTGGTTAAACAGCTTTGCTCATTTCCTCCTTGTCCTTGCATGGTCTATGATCTCCAGTGTTTTCCTGCCTGTCTTCCTATGTATGCTTTGGCCTGGCTGACTTCTCTTCCAATACCTGTTCCTGTTTTTGCTCCTGACTACGCTGACTTCTGGTTTCCTGACCACATCTCGTCTGATTACCCACTCTGGCATCTAAACCCTGGCTTCACTTTTTGACTGCATTCCTGAACTGTGTTATATTTTGCTATTTGATTAAGCCCTGGTTCACATAGGAGCGATGCGCGAACCAGAGCGATTATAGAGCTGGTTCCCACATCGCTCCTCTCTCGTAGTCCATTCACACTGCCTTCTGCGAACCGCTGACGGGTGTCATTACAAAGTTAATGACATCCCCAGTCTTCTTCACAGATCGCAGTGCGAACTGTGCACTCGCACATGAATTGGATTGCATGGGTGAGAGAACACCCATGCGATGCGATTCTATTGCGGGGAAAAAAAAAGGTACATGTACCTTTTTTTGTGGGAGTCTAATGCGAGTTCAGCCATATAAGTTTGGCTGAACTTGCATTGCTCAGAGATTGCATGTGGTCGGCACCCGCACTGCAGGTGCGAATCACATGCGATCCCTGAGATCGCATCAGTCTGAACCCGGGCTCAAGGTGTGATTTTTAACTGCATTTTCTGCCTCCGCCTGGTTTATGGTTCCTGACAGGGGCAGGACTTCAGACTAGCAGGAGGAAAGTTCAAAACTAATTTTAGAAAGTATTATTTTACCGAAAGTGTATTTGATATTTGGAATAGAGGTAATGAGTTAGTAGAGGTAATGAGTCAGCCAACAGTAAGTGGCCTCAAACAGGCTCGAGACAAACAGACAGCGAGTGTAACACGCCGCTCCAAATTGCTGACCTGAAACCACACGGCAGCAGGTGCCTGCCTCCGGTTCGCCACCGCACAGTCCAGAAAGAAAAAAATGGCGGCACTCTGCCCAGTGCTGGTTGATGAATTTATTAACATGAAGCCATACAGGGTACAGGACTCAAAGTAGACGTGTTTCACTCAAACACGAGCTTATTCATTAGGCTCGAGACAAACATAGATCTAAACTCTCCGGGGTTGATTTACTAAAGCTGGAGAGTGCAGAAAAACTGGTGCAGCTGTGCATGGTAGCCAATCAGCTTCTAACCTCAGCTTGTTCAATCAAACTTTGACAATAAACCCTGAAAGCTGATTGGTTTCTGTGTGGGGCTGCGCCAAATTTTGCACTTTCAAGCTTTAGTAAATCAACCCCGTCAGACTCTTTTTTTCTGCCATCACTCTTCTATCTCTCTATGTCATCTACTGTCATGAGAATTTTCTTAAGAACGTTCATTCTAAGAACTACTAGCCAATTATTTTTGAGAAAAAGGCTGAAGATGTCTTGATGGCCGTGCCAATGAGGGGAAATACTTAACAATCTCTTTTATAAGCAATAGTGATAAGCTTGGGTTCAGCCAAACACAGAATAAGGCTGGGTTCACACTGTAGTGGGGCGGAGCGGGGCAGAGCGGCGCGATGCGGCGCTCCAGGCGATCTCAAAGTGGCTTGCTAGGAGACTTCTATCATAGAAGTCAATGCAAGCCGCCTGAGATCGCCCTGAAAATAGTGCAGGGACCATTTTTCTTATGCGGAGCGAAGCGATTCGCTCCTATTAGAACGGTCCCATTTGCACAGCATTGAGGCGAATTGTCAGGCGACTCAAGTCGCCTGACAATTCGCCTAGATGTGAACGGGCCGCGGAGTCGCGCCGCTCCGCCCCGCTGCAGTGTGAACCCAGCCTTAAGCAGTCATTCTTAGGCCAATCAGCTATGACCAGGACATCCCCTGTCCCACAGCTGCATAAACACAAAGGAGCGGGGATGCTCATTACATCACTAACCTATTATGGCTACAAGGCTACAATGACAGTAACTTATTATCCACTTACCAACCGGAAGGTTTTGCAGCTTTAGGACCAGAGCACTTTTTGCGATTCGGCGCTGCGTCGCTTTAACTGACAATTGCGCGGTCGTGTGACGTTGCACCCAAACAAAATTTGCGTCCTTTTTTTCCCACAAATAGAGCTTTCTTTTGGTGGTATTTGATCGCCTCTGCGTCATTTCTTATCGCCGCTATAATATCGGCGTTTATTGATTGGTTTGCGCAAAAGTGGCCGCGTTTACGGATGGTGAGAATTAATTTCTGGGGTTTTTATTTTTTTTTTATTTTTTACTAGTAATGGCGGCGATCTGCGATTTTTATCGGGACTGCGATATTGGGGCGGACATGTCGGACATTTTTGACACTTTTTTGGGACCAATGACATTTATACAGCGATCAGAAATTTAAATGTCCACTGATTACTGTATAAATGTCATTGGCAGTGAAGGGGTTAACCTGGGGGGGAGCTAGGGGTTAACTGTGTTCCCTGGGTGTTCTTACTGTGGGGGGGTTGGGCTAACATGGGCATGAGAGATCT
>BLSH010454109.1:79923-96932 GCA_018402905.1 Glandirana rugosa
AGATTTCTACTACGTGTTCTTTCGGTCGTTTGTCAAACGACTTCTGTTCGTCGGCAGCACTCATGCAGCCCCAGACCATGACACTCCCATCACCATGCTTGACTGTAGGCAAGACACACTTGTCTTTGTACTCCTCACCTAGTTGCCGCCACACACGCTTGATACCATCTGAATCAAATACGCTTATCTTGGTCTCATCAGACCACAGGACATGGTTCCAGTAATCCATGGCCTTAGTCTGCTTGTCTTCAGCAAACTGTTTGCTGGCTTTCTTGTGCATCATCTTTAGAAGAGGCTTCCTTCTGGGACAACAACCATGCAGACCAATTTGATGCAGTGTGCGGCGTATGGTCTGAGCACTGACAGGCTGACCCCCTCATACTTCTATTTCCCAAAGACAACCTCTGGATATGACGCTGAGCACGTGCACTCAACTTCCTTAGTCGACCATGGCGAGGCGCTGTTCTGAGTGGAACCTGTCCTGTTAAACCGCTGTATGGTCTTGGCCACCGTGCTGCAGCTCAGTTTCAGGGTCTTGGCAATGTTCTTATAGCCTAGGCCATCTTTATGTAGAGCAACAATTCTTTCTTTCAGATCCTCAGAGAGTTCTTTGTCATGAGGTGCCATGTTGAACTTCCAGGGACCAGTATGAGAGAGTGAGAGTGATAACACCACATTTAACACACTTGCTCCCCATTCACACCTGAGACCTTGTAACAATTCATGTGACACTGGGGAGGGAAAATTGCTAATTGGGCCCAATTTGGACATTTTCACTTAGGGGTGTACTCACTTTTTTTGCCAGCAGTTTAGACATTAATGGCTGTGTGTTGAGTTATTTTGAGGGGACAGCAAATTTACACTGTTATACAAGCTGTACACTCACTACTTTACATTGTAGCAAAGTGTCATTTCTTCAGTGTTGTCACATGAAAAGATAGAATAAAATATTTACAGAAATGTGAGGGGTGTACTCACTTTTGTGAGTAACTGTATATATATATATATAGATATAATATTATATATACTATAATATATAATAATATAATATAATTTATTTGTAAATAATTTTGTCCTATGTTGTACCAGAAACCAATGTATAAAGTCATTATAAACAGGACAAATGAAAGAACAAAATTCCATGTTTTAGCAAGAATATTCTGAAGCCTCATCATAATGTCCCTGCAGAATATTTTGAATCACAAAATAAATAAATTCATTTGGGATGTGTTGCACCTCTCCATGACTTGTGTTACATCTCCATGTCATAAGACCACACAAAGACCCACACTGCTGGGTGTCACTTTAGGCCTTCTGCACACGGGCGCACAAGGCTGCATTATGTCTGTACCCATGCATGGGTTTATGCAACTAGTGGTGTAAATCCACATACAGCTGAATTTATTACTATGGTTGGCTATACAAGACCATCTGTGTAGCCTGGGTATAGAAATATCCCTGCAATTTACACCAGCACTACCTGCCTGGAGTTTGCATGTTCCCCCTGTGTGGGGTTCCTCCGGGAACTCCGGTTTCCTCCCACACTCCAAAGGCATGCTGGTAGGTTACTTGGATCCTGTCTAAGTTGGCCCTAGTGTATGTATGAATGTGAGTTAGAGACCTTAGATTGTAAGCTCCTTGAGGGTAGGGACTGATGTAAATGTACAATGTATATGTAAAATGCTGCGTAAATTGATGGCGCTATATAAGTACTTGTAATAAATAACAAATAAATGTACACTATATTGTCAAAAGTATTGGGACGTCTGCCTTTACCATGCACATGAACTTTAATGGCATCCCAGTCTTAGTCTGTAGGATTCAATATTGAGTTGGCCCACCCTTTGTAGCTATAACAGCTTCAACTCTTCTGGGAAGGCCGTCCACAAGGTTTAGGAGTGTCTATGGGAATGTTTGACCATTCTTCCAGAAGTGCATTTGTGAGGTCAGGCACTGATGTTGGATGAAAAGGCCTGGCTCGCAGTATCTGCCTTAATTCATCCCAAAGGTGTTCTATCGGGTTGAGGTCAGGACTCTGCAGGCCAGTCAAGTTCCTCCACCCCAAACTCACTCATCCATGTATTAGACCTTGTCTATGGGCCTTGCTTTGTGCAGTGGTGTGCAGTCATGTTGGACCAGGAAGGGGCCATCCCCAAACTCTTCCCACAAAGTTGGGAGTATGAAATTGTCCAAAATGTCTTGGGATGCTGACGCTTTAATCGTTCCCTTCACTTAAAATAAGGGGCCAAACCCAACCCCTGAAAAACAACCCCACACCATAATCCCCCCTCCACCAAATGATATGGAGCAGTGCACAAAGCAAGGTACATAAAGACATGGATGAGTGAGTTTGGGGTGGAGGAACTTGACTTGAGAGCTTTATTTAAACAATTTACCTCCGGAAGGTTTTACCCATTTCATGACCAATAGCCCTATATGTATTCTGCGACATGTCTTTGGTAAAAAAAAAAAAGGATCAATTTTGATGACCGATGGCCTATTTTATTTCTTGAGGCCCTAAAATGCCAGGATAGTACAAATGCCCCCAAAATTACCCCTTTTTGTAAAGTAGACAGTCCAAGGTATTTAGTAAGAGTTTTTTAAAGTTGTAATTTTTTTGTCACTATTGGAAATGAAGAAATAAAATAGTATTTGTTTTTCACAATTTCGTTTTTTTACATACTGTCACCAGTGCAGTACAGCGTCATCATATGACTGGCGTGACAGGGATCAGGGATTCTTTTTTTCTTTTTTTAAAATATTTTTTCAGTCTTCAGTGACAATGTACTACTCTTGGGGGGGGGGGGGGGGTCAGATTTTTTTTTACATCGTTAATGCTTATAACAGTGACGTTCACTGTTATAAGCAATACTTTCAGCTGTCTTGAATGAGTTAACATTTATGACAGCTTAGTTATGGTTGACATGCTGTGACTGGCTACAGTTAATCAGATGGTACAGGTAGCCAGGTTTGATAGCTGTGAGCCAATCACAGCTTGACAACACTAAGCAGCAGCTTACACCAATGCTGCATCCACCTAGGTAAGTATGATTCTTACAAAAAAAACTGCCCAAACTTCTCTTTCTGACACTAAAGCCCTGATGCCCAATCTATGGCCCATTGGCATGTATTGTGCTGCCTGCTCTGTTTCAAAAGCCACTTTATGCATTGCCATACCACCCTTGACCCAGTCTGTCCGAGCAGTATGGTCGTCTGCTGACTTGGCACCATCCACAGGCAACTTTACACTTCATTAAGCACAAAAGTTGAATCCAACACAATTTTACTTCAGGTAAGGCTTTAAAGTGTAAAAAGGCAATGACTTTCCTAAGCCCTGTCTCTTCAAAGAACTAACACTGACTGAGGGAATATGGAATAAATGGGGAGGGTCTAGCTAGGACTGAACTAACCAGCACTAAGCAGGAGCGGAGAACACAGGGAGATACGAAATCACATACCAAGTAAGTTATATTGGTACTAAACACCCACTAGATGGCGGTATACTACAGAACAACAGTAACCAAATACCAGTCGATACAATAACCTAAAAAATAGAAAGGTTGGACAGGGCATGGACCCTGGAGCCGTTGTAGAGAGTATTCTGTGTTGTGATGCTTTCTTGGGGCAGTAGAGTTAAAATATTATTGAAACTGGCTTCTATAAGTTATATAATAATATACATACAGTATCTCACAAAAGTGAGTACACCCCTCACATTTTTGTAAATATTTTATTCTATCTTTTCATGTGACAACACTGAAGAAATGACACTTTGCTACAATATAAAGTAGTGAGTGTACAGCTTGGACAACAGTGTAAATTTGCTGTCCCCTCAAAATAACTCAACACACAGCCATTAATGTCTAAACTGCTGGCAACAAAAGTGAGCAAATGTCCAAATTGGGCACAAAGGGTCAATATTTTGTTTGGCCACCATTATTTTCCAGCACTGCCTTAACCCTCTTGTGTATGGAGTTCACCAGAACTTCACAGGTTGCCACTGGAGTCCTCTTCCACTCCTCCATGATGACATCACAGAGCTGGTGGATGTTAGAGACCTTGCACTCCTCCACCTTCTGTTTGAGGATGCCCCACAGATGCTCAATAGGGTTTAGGTCTGGAGACATGCTTGACCAGTCTATCACCTTTACCCTCAACTTCTTTAGCAAGGCAGTGGTCATCTTGAAGGTGTGTTTGGAGTCGTTATCATGTTGGAATACTGCCCTGCGGCCCAGTCTCTGAAGGGAGGGGATCATGCTCTGTTTCAGTATGTCACAGTACATGTTGGCATTCATGGTTCCCTCAATGAACTGTAGCTCCCCAGTGCTGGCAGCACTCATGCAGCCCCAGACCATGACACTCCCACCACCATGATTGACTGTAGGCAAGACACACTTGTCTTTGTACTCCTCACTTGGTTGCCCCCACACACGCTTGACACCATCTGAACCAAATACGTTTATCTTGGTCTCATCAGACCGCAAGACATGTAATCAATGTTCTTAGTCTGCTTGTTTTCAGCAAACTGTCTGTGAGCTTTCTTGTGCATCATCTTTAGAAGAGGCTTCCTTCTGGGATGACAGCCATGCAGACCAATATGATGCAATGTGTGGCATATGGTCTGAGAACTGACAGGCTGACCCCCCACCCCTTCAACCTCTGCAGCAATGCTGGCAGCACTCATACGTCTATTTCCCAAAGAAAACCTCTGGATATGACGCTGAGTACGTGCACTCAACTTCTTTGGTTAACCATGGCGAGGCCTGGTCTGAGTGGGACCTGTCCTGTTAAACCGCTGTATGGTCTTGGCCACAATGCTGCAGCTCAGTGTCAGGGTCTTGGCAATTTTCTTATAGCTGTGGCCATCTTCATGCAGAGCAACAATTCTTTCTTTCAGATCCTCAAATAATTCTTTGCCATAAGGTGCCATGTTGAACTTCCAGGGAACAGTATGAGAGAGTGAGAGCGATAACACCAAATTTAACACACCTGATCCCCATTCATACCTGAGACCTTGTAACACTAACAATTCACATGAAAGCGGGGAGAGAAAATGGCTAATGGGCCCAATTTGGACATTTTCACTTAGAGGTGTACTCACTTTTGTTGCCAGCGGTGTAGACATTAATGGCTGTGTGTTGAGTTATTTTGAGGGGACAGCAAATTTACACTGTTATACAAGCTGTACACTCACTACTTTACATTGTAGCAAAGTGTCATTTCTTCTGTGTTGTCACATGAAAAGATAGAATAAAATATTTACAAAAAATGTGAGGGGTGTACTCACTTTTGTGAGAAGCTGTATATACAGTATATATCTTGGTCTCATTAGACCACAGGACATGGGTCCAGTAATCCATGTCCTTAGTCTGCTCGTCTTCAGCAAACTATTTGCGGGCTTTCTTGTGCATCATGTTTAGAAGAGGCTTCCTTCTGGGATGACAGCGATACAGACCAGTTTGATGCAGTGTGCGGCGTATGGTCTGAGCACTGACAGGCTGACCCCCCACCCCTTCAACCTCTATTTCCCAAAGACAAACTTTGGATAAGACGCTGAGCAAGTGCACTCCACTTCTTTAGTCGACCATGGTGAGGCCTGGTCTGAGTGGAACCTGTTCTGTTAAACCACTATATGCACTGTATGGTCTTGGCCACCGTGCTGCAGCTCAGTTTCAGGGTCTTGGCAATCTTCTTACAGCCTAGGCCATCTTTATGTAGAACAACAATACTTTTTTTCAGATCCTCAAGAGAGTTTGTTGAACTTCCAGTGACCAGTATGAGAGAGTGAGAGTGATAACACCAAATTTAACACACCTGCTTTCCATTCACACCTCGACCTTTTAATACTAAAGAGTCACATGACTCCCGGGAGGGAAAATGGCTAATTGTGCCCAATTTGGACATTTTCACTTAGGGGTGTACTCACTTTTGTAGCCAGCAGTTTAGACATTAATGGCTGTGTGTTGAGTTATTTTGAGGGGACAGCAAATTTACACTGTTTTACAAGCTGTACATACATTGTAGTAAAGTGTCATTTCTTCAGTGTTGTCACATGAAAAGATATAATAAAATATTTACAAAAATGTGAGGTGTGTACTCACTTTTGTGAGATGATATGTATATGTATATATATATATATATATATATATATATATATATATATATACTGTATACACGGAGGGGCCTGAAAGAATGTATAGGCACTTGAACATCAAAAATATATGCATACATTTTTTACTACACAAACCCAAAAATGTGACAAGAGATTTGGTACCAGAAGTGGGGTCAATTTGTGCAAATAAGGGATACAGAAATGATGCAGAATTGTGCTAGACTGTTTGTGCTGGGCTTAATGTTGTGTACTTGTATTGTGAGCCACAGTACATTCAGAAAGCATAGAAAATGTTTCAGATACTTAGCTGGCTTATTTGAGGTGCTTTTAGGTGATTAGGTGCAAGCCGATTTCCATGACTGGACACCGGCTTACGATTTTGTTTTTGTTTGATAAATTGAGTGAGAGACTGATATACAAATGAAACTGTTGTATCTTCAGGAAGCCTTAATTGTAATAGTAATACCATTGGTCTCTGGACTGTAGAAGTTTCGGAGTAATGAGACTTGTTTGAATATAGAGAAACGATGAGCTGACCGCTCAGATTGATTGTTATGTGTATGTCTGAATTGTTTGAAGCTAGCTAATAGACATAGAACTTGTTTGTATTGTCTCTATAAAATGACAAGGTTACCTTAATTAAGATAGATAGGCAATGCTTAGTATGATTTGTAAAGTATGTTTTGTTACTTATGTTTGTGTGTTTATGTGAGTTTAACATTGGAAAAGTTAAGTGATGAAACTGAAGAAAAAGTCCTGTAAAGTTGTAAACGAGAAAAGTGAGAAATACAGAAGGGTTATATTGTAGGTACTGAAATTTAGAAAAGTGCATATGAGAATGACAGAAGCTTTGTCGGAAAGTCTTTGTAAGTTTAAGTGAGAAATCATTTTCTAGCAGAGATGGCTGCATTTTTCATGTCTGTGTGTCTGTCCAGATTCCTCCCCCCTCACATGTGTGTGTATGTGTAAAGAGAGGAGAGACAGACTGCAGCATCATGCCCCCTCCCCCTTCCTCCTTCAACAAATCCTTTGTGAGGGTATGTTTGTGAAATGTAGTAATGTATTAATTTTTGACCAGCTATGAAATGACTAGTATAATATATGATGTTTAAATTTGGGTGATACATAAGACCAAGGGAAATGTTTAATTGTGCTGCAGAAATACAATCCTAGTTGAAATGGTTAGTTTTTTGCTTTGTAACTCTAGGATTCAGTTTAAACAAAGAAAGAAAAGTCTGATTGTGACCAACACCCTTTAAATTCCTACAAAGGTAGCCATGATTATTATAATTATTTAAATGTTTAGTTCTCCATTCCAGCCTACTGGGCGTGGAAAGGGAGAAGGCTCCACCCACTGATAAAAACTTGGTTGTACCCTTTAATGAAAGCCATTTGAACAAGATAGTTGACTAGTAAAGACCAGGCTTAGAATATATTTTTACTTAACAGTATATGATAGAACAATAGTGAAAGATCACTGGAGATAAATGTGTCTATCTATGATTTGTCCTAATTGGTGATTGAAATGAAGTGTGATACCGTAGAATAAAACGCTAATGCTTGTTTTATGGTTTTTTTGTTAATACAGAAGGAACCAGATCTGCATGGAATTGTACAAGAGATTGAAATAGAAACCATGGTGAACTATTGGCAACTTTTGATGGACGTCCTTTAAAGAAAATCCATGTGATGATTAATCAATTAATTAATTAATTAGCTCATTTAACATGGGTAGAAAAGAGTGCACTCTCATTAAACAACATGGCCATATGTTTTGTCTGGGAAGTGTTTTGAATATGTGTTTTGTGCTAACCATATGTTTATTTCTAGGTGGGAAATGTAATGATAATGCACTAAGACCTTTCATTTTGTTTAGTTCCTAGATAGTGCTAAACAGCATCAATTTACCTCTCTGATATGGTTTGATGTCCAAGAACTAAAGACTAAGATTACAGCACACATTGACAAATTGCATTGTCTTAATTGTTGATATTTTGTTTGTTTTTGTGAATGTAATGACAGTTTTTATTAGAACCGATTGTAAACAGAGCAGCTAATAATCTTGATGGGTATTCAAGTTTTTTTCTCTGATTAAAGCGGAGTTCCACTCGTTTTTTAGTTTATTAAGAGTCAGCAGCTACAAAAAGTGTAGCAGCTGACTTTTAATAACCGGTAACTTACCTGTCTCCCGGTCCAGCGATGACTGCGCCCAAAGCCTCGCTCACCTCCCCCTCCTCCCTGCGGCGCTGTCATTGCAAGTGTGGGCACCGGCCAGGCATGCACTGCCTATGCACGAGTCGCACTGCGTGTTCCTAGTGGCCAGGCAATCGTCTGGGACCTGTGACGTGTCCCAGAAGATTGCCAGAAGGGAGGGGCCGCCTAGGGGGAGAGGGGGAGTCGCCTATGAAAGTTGCCAGGAAGGAGGAAGAGGGACAGGAAGTCCCTCTGTAAATTGGGGACATCCCCCCCAAAAAAAAATTACATGCCAAATGTGGCATGTAAGGGGGCGAGGAGTGCTTAAAGCGGAAGTTGCATTTGTGGGTGGAACTCTGCTTTAAGTTGAATTTGAAACAATAGAGAAAAATATTAGTGTCTGATCAATAGTAATATTGTATTGCATTTGGGATGGTTTACATATTTCTAATCCTTCAGAAGGGTGTAAGAATACCCAAGGTTTAACATAATGTGTTTATCTTCCTCTACTGTCCCTTCCTAATGTGTGTATTCAGCTTAGTTTACAGTTGTGCTCATAAGTTTACATACCCTGGCAGAATGTATGATTTCTTGGCCATTTTTCAGAGAATATGAATGAGAACACAAAAACATTTCTTTCACTCATGGTTAGTGTTTGGCTGAAGCCATTTATTATCAATCAACTGTGTTTACTCTTTTTAAATCATAATGACAACAGAAACTTCCCAAATGACCCTGATCAAAAGATTACATACCCTGGTGATTTTGGCCTGATAACATGCACACAAGTTGACACAAAGGGGTTTGAATGGCTATTAAAGGTAACTATCCTCACCTGTGATCTGTTTGCTTGTAATTAGTGTGTGTGTGTGTAAAAGGTCAATGAGTTTCTGGACTCCTGACAGGCCCTTGCATCTTTCATCCAGTGCTCCACTGACATTTCTGGATTCTGAATCATGGGGAAAGCAAAAGAATTGTCAAAGGATCTGCGGGAAAAGGTAGTTACACTGTATAAAACAGGAAAGGCACAAAAAAAGATATCCAAGGAATTGAGAACACTAACCAGCAGTGTTCAAACTCTAATCAAGAAGTGGAAAATTAGGGGTTCTGTTGAAACCAAACCATGGTCAGGTTGACCAACTAAAATTTCAGCCACAACTGGGCTTTTTGTCAAGAGGAATGGGCAGCTTAACCATCTGAAAAATAAAGAGCCACATCCACAAATACCACAAAAGACTTCAAGCTGTCATTGATGTTAAAGGGGTCATACACGGTATTAAGTTACATTTTGGTCTCATCATTCCAAATGACTTTGTGCCAGAAGGTTTGAGGCTTGTCTCTGTGCTGTTTGGTGTACTTTTAGCGCCATGGCCAGTGGGTGTGGCACTGTCACATAGGTGTGAACCATAAAGTGTATACTGCTGTGGTTCTCAACTCCTGTCCTCAGGACCCACCAACAGGCCAGATTTTAAGTATTACCTTAGGGAGATGCAGACTAGAATACTGCAGTCACTGAGCAGCAAATGATATCACCTGTGATGCATTTCAGTTATCCTGCAAACCTGGCCTGTTAGTGGGTCCCGAGGACAGGAGTTGAGAACCACTGGTATACTGTCATCAAATTAAGGAAATCCACATATGCAAACAAACTCTAAAACAAATAGTGATTCATACAGTGATGTAACGATATATACTGGTGGGTGAGTGACATAAATGTAGAGTATACCAATCAATCTCAATAAACAGTAGATGCACAATGTATTTATGTAAAAGTCCAAAATAAGGAAAGAGAATGTTCATCTGTGAAGGGGGTGGGGGAGAAGGTGGAGCCGGTGGGTAGTGCTGAATATGTGCTCCACTCCAACACACCCCACTCACCAACCCTTCAGTTGGAAATATCCTGGAGATCCAGTAGCTTTGGTCCCGATGTTTCCACAGGCGTACACAGCTCAAAACAATGGGCTCAGAAGGTCCATATGTAAAGGAAAAACTTCCATAGTGTAGAGTGACAGGTGAAAAATAGCATGGAGTAGTGAACACTTACTATTGCTCAAATGAGAAGTGAGATGCTCGGACCCGTAAGTTCCGTTCTTTTCACTGGGTAAACCGGAAGTGCGTAGGACGCTCTCTGGCTCTGCCTTACACGTTTCGTCATTGGAGACATCATCAGAGAGGGCTGTCTCAGGGTTGTGAGCGTAAGCTGTAGTCTGCTCGTTTGGGGATTGGACCGTTATCCTTTGGCACGGTGGTATTTCTTTTGGACACCGAGGGAAATCTATGTTTACTAAGGATTCAGGGATCCAGCCAAGTTGGTCCAGAAGTACCAGCACTCAGTTTCCAGCCTGAAAGTCAGTTTGTTGAGCCCTATTTGGAAGCCTTGTGCTTATATGCTCGTTCCTTTTTTAACAGTGACTATATATCCCGATCCTTCCTATGATCCCCTGAGGAAGCCCTTTCAGGGCAAAACACGTCAGGCAGGATAGGATCACTGAACCATTTATGGATGTGTATTCTCTGACCATCTGACCCTTGGCCTGAGTTTACCTACACTCATTGCACAAGTCAGATCTGTGGACCATATAGTTCTGTCCATGAATTAGTTTTTCAATGAAACGTGGCATAGCAAAGGGATATGTATAGTCCCTTTTTTATGTTATTTTGATGTATGTATTCATTATGTCAATACTCCATTCTTTTGGTGGAGTTAACTTATTGTTGATTTTAACATAAACCTATTACATTTTGGATATGTTTTATCTTAATTGTTGGTTGTGTCTTTTCAGTTAGAGGGTACACCAGCACCATTAAAGTCCCACTGCTTCTTGTCTCTCTTTTCCTGGGTTTATTTTTCCTTACACAAGTTCTATATTACCACAGCCAAATCCTATATGAGTTGGTCTCACATCAGAGCTACCTCATGGAGGTACACGTCTGTGGTCACCTGTGCTATGTAAGGTACTCCATGGCAAGAGAAAAAGCACTTCTAGATAAGTATTCTTGATATTTTCTTTATCTGTATCTGTCATTACTTGTCATAAATGTTATACTTTTAAGTGTTTGTGTGATTTCTGTTTGCCTATATCGAACACAACCCCAAAAACTTGACAAGAGACTACTAGATTTATATAAACATCAAAGGTCATTTTTGAATTATGCAATCACATTAGGTGCTCAAAGTGATCACCATCAGCATTCGGGTGGGTCGGTCCATCAGGTTCCCGTGCATCTCCTCCCTCCTCCTCTTTGGCCAATAATATTGCTTCTCCTTTCGGCCAATCGGGAAATGGGTCTCACAACCCGCTTCCTGATTGGCTGGGAGGAATATTCATTCGCTATTGTCACACAACTGGGTGGGCTTGTTGAAAGAGCAACAGCATGGTAGCTTTATATAATGTATATACTGAACTTTGCATACAGTATCTCACAAAAGTGAGTACACCCCTCACATTTTTGTAACTATTTTATTCTATATTTTCATGTGATAACACTGAAGAAATGACACTTTGCTACAATGTAAAGTAGTGAGTGTACAGCTTGCATAACAGTGTAAATTTGCTGTCCCCTCAAAAAAACTCAACGCACAGCCATTAATGTCTAAACCGTTGGCAACAAACGTGAATACACCCCTAAGTGAAAATGTCCAAATTGGGCCCAATTAGCCTTTTTCCCTCCCCGGTGTCATGTGACTCGTTAGTGTTACAAGGTCTCAGGTGTGAATGGGAAACGGGTGTGTTAAATTTGGTGTTATCATTCTCACTCTCTCATACTGGTCACTGGAAGTTCAACATGGCACCTCATGACAAAGAACTCTCTGAGGATCTGGAAAAAAAAATTGTTGCTCTACATAAAGATGGCCTAGGCTATAAGAAGATTGCCAAGACCTTGAAAGTGAGCTGCAGCACAGTGGCCAAGATCATACAATGGTTTAACAGGACAGGTTTCACTAAGAACAGGCCTCACCATGGTCGTCCAAAGAAGTTGAGTGCACATGCTCAGCGTCATATCCAGAGGCTGTTTTGAGAAATAGTCGTATGATTTCTGCCAGCATTGCTGCAGAGCTTGAAGGGGTGAGGGGGATCAGCCTGTCAGTGCTCAGACCTTACGCCACACACTGCATCAAATTGGTCTGCATGGCTGTCATCCCATAAGGAAGCCTCTTCTAAAGATGATGCACAAGAAAGCCCGCAAACAGTTTGCTGAAGACAAGCAGACTAAGGACCTGGATTACTGGGACCATGTCCTGTGGTCTGATTAGACCAAGATAAACTTGTTTGGTTCAGATGGTGCCAGGCGTGTGTGGTGGCAACCAGGTGAGAAGTACAAAGACAAGTGTGTCTTGCCTACAATCAAGCATGGTGGTGGAAGTGTCATGGTCTGGGGCTGCATGAGTGCTGCCGGCACTGGGAGCTACAGTTCATTGAGAGAACCATGAATGCCAACATGTACTGTGACATACTGAAGCAGAGCATGATCCCCACCCTTCGGAGATGGGCAGCAGGGCAGTATTCCAACATGATAAAGACCATAAACACACCTCCAAGGTGACCACTGCCTTGCTAAAGAAGCTGAGGGTTTAGGTGATGGACTGGCCAAGCATGTCTCCAGACCTAAGCCCTATTGAGCATCTGTGGGGCATCCTCAAACAGAAGGTGGAGGAGCGCAAGGTCTCTAACATCCACCAGCTCCGTGATGTCATCATGGAGGAGTGGAAGAAGACTCCAGTGGCAACCTGTGAATCTCTGGTGAACTCCATGCCCAAGAGGGTTAAGGCAGTGCTGGAAAATAATGGTGACCGCACAAAATATTAACACTTTGAGCCCAATTTGGACATTTTTACTTAGGGGTGTACTCACTTTTGTTGCCAGCGGTTTAGACATTAATGGCTGTGTGTTGAGTTATTTTGAGGGGACAGCAAATTTACATTGTTATACAAGCTGTACACTCACTACTTCACATTGTAGCAAAGTGTCATTTCTTCAGTGTTGTCACATGAAAAGATAGAATAAAATATTTACAAAAATGTGAGGGGTGTACTTACTTTTGTGAGATACTGTATGCATTATACCTGTCTATACCAGCAGGTGGCACTGCAATGTTATAGTGTGTTATTGTATGGCAAGGTAATCATAGAAAGTTCCATCCTTATTGTGCTATATGCACTTGTTTGTATTAAGTTCCTGTTCATGTTCTGATATTCCTCCATGAAAGTAAAGCTATCCTCTGCATACAAGAAGCTTCCAGCGCTATATCTATACTCTGCACAATAGGTTATGGGTCCCACAGCACCCAGCAGGCATCCAGCAGCACCCAGGCAGTGAAGAAAGAAATTCTACAGTGAGTCTGTGAGTACTGTATGCAAGCTACTGAAAAGATGGCAAGTGATTCAAATGTGAAGTTTGCAATAGCAAAGCTAAACAATGCCAATTACCAGCTATGGAAATTCAAGCTAGAAATGTTTCTTAGCAAGGATGACTTGTGGCAAGTGCTAACTACAGACAGGCGCACAGACCGAGAGACGGAGGGACAAAAGAGATAGGCAGGCAAAAGCAATTGTAAGCTTACTAGTGGAAGATGACCAGCTTATTCACATAAGAGCCGAGAAAATGGCAAAAGGTATGTGGAATTCATTACAAAAGCTGTATGAGCGTTCAAGTCTAAACAGCAAGTTATTTCTGCTAAGAATAATGTATAAAATGAGACTTGAAGGCCAGCAAATGAGTGAACATAATAAAGCTATGCTAGAGATCATAGAGCAGCTGTGTGCTATCGGAGCGGACATCAAATATAATCATATTGTTGCCCTGCTCCCCTGCAGCCTTCCAGAGGCATAAACTGCTCTCATTAATGCTTTAGAAACCAGACCCAAGCAGGAACTAACACTAGAATGTGTCAAAGGCAAGTTAATCAATGAATTTCACAGAAGGAAAGAAAATGAGCCCCATGATGACAAAGCTCTTAAGATGTACAAAGCCACAAAGCACAACAAAGAAAGCAAAGCCTGTTTTCGCTGTAAAAGGACCGTTCACTTAAAAAAAGACTGTTCTATCTGGAAAGCTGAGCAACGAAAGCTACAGATGTTCACAAAAGATAGAGTCAAAGCAGCCACAAAGGAAACTGCAGGCACATCATGGAGTGGCATCTTTAAAGTGACACAGAGCAGAAAGCCATGCAGCTGGTGCATAGACTCAGGTGCGACAAGCCACGTGACTAGCAATGAGACCTTCTTCACAGACATTGATTACAGTGCGAAAAACAAAGTTTTCCTACCAATCGGGAAAAACACCACCTCCAAAGTTAAAGGCCAGTGTTTCCTGAACTGCATTACACCACAAGGAGGTAAGCAGAGTATCCTTGTAAAGAAAGTGTTGTATGTTCCAGAACTAGAAGGCAGCCTTCTATAAGTGAAAAGTCTTGGAAACAATGGTCTCACAGTTATGTTCCAGCATTTTGAATGCACAATTCACAATAATAAGCAATTCCTCATAAAAGGAAAACTGGATGATCACCTATACAGGCTCATCACCACAGACCAGCAAGCCAATATAGTCTCTAATGACCTACACAGCAAATGTATTCACTTATGGCACAGGCAACTGGGGCACAGAAGTCCAGAAGCTATACAGGGCATTATAAAGAGAGGCTTATCAGAAGATTTGACCATAATGCCTTACAAAGTGCTCTTGTAATGCAAATACCATATTGAAGCAAAAGCCCCACGTGCTCTCCTTCCAAAAACTTCTCAAAGAAAAACCACCCACCCCATGCAGCTCATACACAGTGACGTATGCGGTCCAATGACAACTCCCAGGTGAGGTGGGAACAGATATCTACTGACTTTCATTGATGATTATTCCAGATACACAACAACCTATCTGATGAAACACAACAATGAAACATCAGAGAAACTTCAAGAGTTCATTGCCATGTCTAGCATCAAATTTCAACGCAAACAAGGAATAATACGCACCGACAATGGGGGAGAATACATAAGCAAAGAAGTGGCCTCATACCTGAAGAGACAAGGAATAGTACACCAGACAACCACACCATACACTCCTGAACAAAATGGTGTAGCAGAAAAGAAAAATTGCACTCTTATAGAAATGGCCAGGTGCATGCTGCCAGATGCCAACCTACCTCACAAGTACTGGGGAGAAGCAGTCATGACTGCAACCTACCTACAGAACAGATTACCCTCAAAACCCATTAAAAGCACTCCATTTGAAATGTGGCATGGATCAAAGCCTAGCATTGGGCACATCAGAGCGTTTGAATGTAAAGCATATGCCTATATTCCTAGTGAAAAGTGATCCAAGCTGGAGAACAGAGCCATAGAGGGCAAAAACAAGCAAACTAAGGGGTACAGAAATATTGGAATGAGAGTCCATAACCACAAACACTGATCACTGAAGGCTGTGAAGTGAATTTGCTCAGCAAACCAGAAGAAGGGCCATCTTTGAGACAGGGCAAAAGAGGCAGCTGACCTGGGCCCTGTCATTTTTGTGGGGTCCAAAGCAGTTGCCTCATACTTGCCAACTATCCTGGTTTAAATTCCCTTGTCTCTTGAAGTTTTAGTCCCGTGCTGAGTCCCGATATCTCAGTGTAAAGTGCTGCTACTAATGCTGTCCAGCTCTGTCCTATTGTTGTGTATAGATGACTCACCTGCAGACCCTGCATTCACATGTAAATAACCAGCATTGATATGTAAATAGTGGTGGCATTGATATGTAAATAGTGACGGCGGCCACATTGATATGTAAATAGAGGCAGCATTCATATGTATATCATGCACCCCTGAGGTTATGTCACCCATCACCTATACTGAATGCTGCCCAGAGGGGAGACAATGGGGTATGCTTGAAAGTCCTGCCTGCAGCAACTGTGGTCATTAAGCCTAACATCAGCCTGTTCTGCAAAGGTAAGTACATTTTGGGGGGGTGTGGTGTTTTAGTGTGCAGAGGTAGGCAGAATTACAGTTTGGGGTATACAGGTGAGCAAAGAGGGGATGTATAGAGGTAAGGAAGGTGGGTGCAAAGATGAGCAGAGGGGGCTGGTAGAATTAAAGGGGGAAGATTGGAGTGGAGAGGATGGGGAGGTTTGGGGTACAGAGGTTAGCAGGGGGTTTTAGGAGGCAAAGGTGTACTGACAGGGTGGATAAAGATGTAGGTCGTGTGTAGGACAGCCCATTCATTCCAATGAGCTGCTCTATGCGCTTGAAGTGGAAGAAAGTCCCTAACCCTTTTTCAAAATCACACGGTGTCATAGCACATGTCAGCAGATGGGTGAGGGTGTCATTAACAATTAATGGCACTGATGTGTATCTGCTAAAGGGCAGCATGTTTCTGAGGTGTCAGGAAAGTGAATTTGCATTCCCCAGTACATGGTGTGCAGGCAGTGAGGAGATGATGTGCTGTAACCTCTAGCAACCAATCAGTGAGCAGTAATGATGTGCAGTAACCTCTAGCAACCAATCCGTGAGCAGTATTGATGTATAGTAATCTCTAGCAACCAATCAACAAGCATAAATCATGTGCTGTAACCTCTTGCAACTAATCAGTGAGACGTAATGTGTGCTGTAACTTCTGGCAACCAATTGCAATTGATGCCTTATCTGATTCAGTGAACTGATTTTGCGTCTAGCTGCTATTTATTGTATGTCTCAGAGCAGGTGAGAAATTGCATTGGGGGGGGGGGGGGGGGGTAA